>JAUMHI010000037.1:4074366-4084426 GCA_032359435.1 Enteromius unitaeniatus | reverse complement strand
GTGTGTGTGTGTGTGTGTGTGTGTGTGTGTGTGTGTGTGTGGGTGTGTGTGTGTGTGTGTGTGTGTGTGTGTGTGTGAGAGTGTGTGTGTGTGTGTGTGTGTGAGGAGGAGATACACAGTGGCCTTCAGCTCTAGCAACTTCTTCTTTTTCTTGCTTTTTTAAAACCTTTATTAAAAAATATTATTTCTTTATTTATACATATTTGTTTAATAGTGACCTGTAGTCCAGAATATTAATTATTTCTAATTATTCTTTCATCCAGATTGCATATATATACACATACATTTTTATTTTTTTCTATTTTGATTAGTGAAAAAAGAAATGTAAAATAACATTTATTTAAAAAAATATTCCATGTCCTCTAAAATGACATGAACAGACATCAAAAAGGCAAAAATAAGTTTTTAGATAAAAAAAAAAAGTGTTTGTTTAAGGCTGATTCTCAACTGCTATAAAATATATAACACAATTATTTCATATAATTTTTAATTTTATATAATATTTTAAAATAGTATTGTTTTATGCAATATGTGTGTAAAATTGTCCCTAAACACAGTGTATCTATACACTAAACCAATTTTCATATTAATGTGTTGCTTGCTGTTAGGACAAAAGATTTTCCATAATGGGAGTAATAATTGGCCAGATTTTCATAACAATATCTAATATTTTTTTAAAGATGGATAACATTTATTTAGTGAAAAATTGAACATCTTTATAGAAATATGATTATATTTTGTAATTGTCATTTAAATCGAAATAATTTTCTAATTGTTTGTTATAAAACAACATCTTAGGAAAATGTTTCAATCCAAATATATATGTATAATTGTACAAATCATTAGATAGTGCTAAGGAGTTCTTTTACTCCTAAACTTATTCACTCTTTTCATCCTTTCAATCCTAAACAGTTCCAGCAATTATATTCGTGAATAGCTGCTGATGTTTTTTATTTGACAGTTGTTGTGGATCAAAAGAATCTGGTTATGATTAAATGTAAATATCATCAGACTAAACAACATCCATTCTGTCCAGTTTTACCCATCATCACATCTTCAGACATTCTCCATCTGTTCAGCACTGGAGCCTGGAGCTGTAGACCTCCTCCAGAACTGGCCTTCTGGGTGTAATTCAGTGTTTGACTGATACTGCTTGTGTAACTGAAGCATGACTGCAGGAAAAGGACTCTCGGACCCAAACCGCATTGATCAGGTTCAGGGTGTTCGGTTCCCTTAAAATGAGGGTAGTCTCCAGTCTGCTTTTACTATGTGATCATCAGATCAGCTTTGTAAGGAAATTACATCATCATTCTTACTGACAGCATTTTCAAACCTATTCCATTTGCGTCCCATTAATACAGGAAATGTATTTTCTGTTGTTGATCTGTTGTTATTATTATTAATGCTTTAGTTACTGTAGGTAAATCCAAAAGTCAAATTTCATTTACATTTTATTATTATTATTATTATTTCATTCTTCATTTCCATTTGTCTGTTTCTATGACACACATACATACATACATACATTATATATATATATATAGTCCACTAGAGGTCAGTAGAGATCTTCCTTTAGGTCAAGCATCTCACGTGATCGTAACACACTCTCTCTCACACATACACACACACACAGTTTTATGGGGACAAAGCCATTTTGAACAGAAAAAGTGGCAGAGATAGAGAACCGGATAGTGAACACGTATTTCTAATAAACGTTTATTAACAGCTGGTACACTGTGAAGTGTAGAATACGTATTAGATAATGAATTTGTGTTATTTGATTATAGTTTTGCCTCTAGGTAATCACTAGGCAGTCTATGGGAAATGTTATAGACCCTTTAACATAATGCCCTTTGTAGAAATAAATAAAAAAAGACCATAACATGTGTCTTCTGTAGTATAACAAATATGCAAGAAGGAAGTCTTTCATGATTGGACCGGCCGGAAGAATGACCATTATTGAGATCCTAAAACCAAAAAACATGAAAGAAACAGTCAGTTTGTTTATTATACCATGACATTCAACATTGATTTTATTTTCTGTCTGACCTGTATCTTATAGATTGTTTACTGCTTAGGATAGAGACCTGTCTTCTGCACGCCAAAAGCGGTGATGAAGATGTTGATGATGACGGTGAGGAACACCAGCACAGTGGCCACGTTGTTTATTATGTTCAGCTTCCTCTGATTGGCCACGTCATTGAGGTTTTTGCGTGCTGGGAAAGGAAGATTGCATGAAAAGAATTCAATTAATAGAAAACATCCTTGCAGGTTTTGTGCATAATGCATGATGGATTTCGCTCTCACCCATGTGAACAAAGAGAGCCCCCGCGAGCACTTGGAAGAAGAGAGACGCGGCGATGAGGACGATGACAGTGAGGTAGTACTTGAACTCGGGGCCCTGCTCCAGGACGGCTTTCAGCTGAGAGGCGTTTGCCATCAGCAGCGCCACATCCAGCATGCTCTCTGCCACACTCTTCTTAGTGGCATAATGATTTATGTTGAGAGGTTCTGCAGGCTGAAAGAGAGAAAGCATTTCAAATCATACATTTCAAATTCAATTCCATTTTTGTTATTAAATATAAAATCATTTTGTACTATGAAATATAGTTACATGCATACTTATTTTCAGATGCGTTCATTCATCAACAGTGAGCTAGAATAGTGTCAGTGGAGAAAAAACAAGAGGCCATCTGCCAACATCTTTAGAAGAAATATCAGTGGTTTCCAGCAACATCTGTACGGTGTGAGATAAGATCCTTCAAAGCCAGAGAGAAGTTCTCATTGCAAGTGGAAAAAAGCTCAATGAACCCATTTAAATGTCAAAACTACTGAGAATTTGTTTTTCTATAATTAATCCTACTTTTACTAACACTTACTCTGTTCACATCAAGACAAACACTCCAACCAAATATTTCTGAAACACACACACACACTTTAAAAAAGTTTTTCCACATATATAAATATATATATAATTTCATGCACAAAATATTTAAGAGTATATCATGTATATTTATATAATTTACATAAAATAAATAATCTTTAACATCAATATAATTATATGAATCATATTTTAATTTATGCATGTGACATGCAGTCTTCTACATGAATGTTTGAAGTTGGCAATTGACATAATATATGGCTTTTTGTTTAAATGCTCTACAAAACAATATGAATATATAGGTTTGTCATGATAAATGAATGCACTGACTTACAGTACTGAAACTGACAGTTACCAATAGATGGCAGCATTTCTCTATTAATTTTTTTATCTGAAACTTTCTTTTGTAGGAACCACGTGGAGGCGCTAGATATCCTTTTACATCATCATCACTGTAATAGTTTTAAATTATTGCAGTTGATTAAAATAGATTATGTAGCCTACTTGGCGAAAAATACATAAACAGTGTGTAAGATGTCGATTTTTACTCCTCAATGCATCCAAATAATTTTTTGCTGATGCCATTTTTCTTTTCTATCCAGAGCCCTTAAAACATTTCTACAAAATCTCTAAATCAATTGAACACTTTTGCTTCACTTCATGTGTTTCATGACTCTTCTTTTTGACCTTGGTTCTCTTAACATGCCCTCGTGACTGTCTACAGGACTTGTTAGAGACATTGTTGAGAGTTGAGAGAGATCTCATCTACACACATGTGACTCTATATACTGTAGAAGATCAATGGAGCCCAAAAATGTGCCTCAACACTCGCCCAAACAAGCAGACATCTTATCTACATCAGAACAAAGTGTTCTGTGGTGCGTCTGCTGTCCCGCCCCCTCCAAACATACATGTTTCATACATGTGATGTGACATAAGAAGTGCCTATTTTGCATAAAAAAACTGAATCCTCTCCACCAATCACGGCACAGTAACACTAAGACCACAGGCGCACAGGCTCACTGTTTTCCTTAATGATGGGGAACGTTTTCGTTTTTTCTTTTTAAAATAAACACCATGGGAGAGGTCAGGAATATTTTACATGTGGGGCCCGTGTCGCTGGCCCACAGGAAGTCCACCTCCCCACCCACTCATTGGCTGCTCTTACATCCAATAGCAAATGGGAACGGGCGAGGAGGGTTCACTCAAATGAATAAGGGTTTTTGCTCCTCTTGTCTGGGCAGGCCACATCCCACCACACGTGCAGACGCACAGGAGGAGGGTCCATGTAAACATTCAAACCCCCTGTACTGCTCTGAAAACACCTCGTTCACCACAGAAAAGAGAAAAACACGCATGTTGGGTTTCCATGCTTCATGGCATTCCATAGGCGTAGTGGTTTTTATACAAACTGTACTTTCTATCGCCATACACCTAAACCTACCCCTCACAGAAAACCTTTCGCACTTTTAGACTTCTAAAAAACAGAATTCTGGATGATTTATAAATTTGTTTCCTCAGCAAAAAGTGAAATAATGAAATATATTTAATTTCATAAGTAATGAAAATGCCTTTAAATAATTTCAGAAAATAACCCTTGCGGCAAACATGCCAGAAAGCACCTTATCAACCCCACAGAAACTCTAAATATAGTTTTATGGTTTCGAATCTGAACGAGGACACCAGCACTGACCCAGCAGATTGATGTTGTGGGAAACTCTTAGTTTAGCCTGTGACTTAAGTATCATTTTGAAGTCAGGAAATGGTCAAATTGCAGAGCCTCTGGGTCAGATCCATCTCGCCCTCCATTTCCTTTTTTTCGTCCATTCGCTTTCAAGTTATGAGCCTCTCACCTTTTAAACCAGAAGCACCATCCCATGAGCCGAGAGTCATTTCTGTTTACTTACAATGACATAATCCTGTTCATTTAAAACCTTTAAAACAATGGAAGCATTGGAACAATGTTTTGCCCAAAGGCATTATAAGTTATGAAAGATTCTCATAAAAGCCCTTTCCTCTATACTGTGGTATGGGGTGTGCTGTAAAACAAAGCTCTTTTTGTCTCTATGGGTTTCTTGTTACGATGATAATATTGTGCCATTTTATGACTACAAGGTTTTTTTGCCATTCTGTGATCTGACATGCTGGGATAATGTGATGAAGGATTTAAAACCGGTTTATATTTTTCGACTGATATGAAAGCTACTTGCAACCATGCAAAATGAGCAAAATTTAAAGTGCTGACTTTACCATTTGACCTTTAAACGTCTATAAAACACACACTTCCTGTTGGACACCCTGGCAGTGTTTCCAAGTGAGTTCATATGTATAGCGTGGCCTCTGACCTCATATTTCTAGGCCCTAAATGTAAAAAAATCAATCAACACACAATCCAGTTACATAAGAATATGTCAGAACTTTAAGCTATTGCAACATTCACCATCAATGTTGTCACAGCAACTGGGGATCCGCGTAAACAGAGTCTGTAAAGTTATATATGTTGCCTCAGAGCTTTCAGAGGTGAGCCAATCAGGAGCAGGATGCATTGACGTCCTAGCCAATTAGAGAGTGAATGTAGCTTTAGGAATGTGTTGACAGGTCAGTAGAGGCCCAGGGTATTCTGGGAATGCTAGATACAGTAAACCTCAGTTCCCCAGCAACTGTAGGGGACAAAAAACACACAGAGTATTTCAACATATTTGCTTAAAGCCATTTTAAGACGTCTCATAAAAATCTTAGAGAGTCAGTGTTTTACATTTATATTGCCCTGTACAAGTTTGTTTAGGCAGCCTTTGAATTGTATTTGACAAATTAATGTATGTCTCAACATGAGAAAGTGCAAGATGCAGAATAAATGAAAAAAAGAAGTGGCCCCATTATGGATTTTTGAAAAGGCAGTCTGTAATACAGCTTTAATGAAAACATCCTACAAATTTTTCAATCTAAAAGTGCCCCATATATTAAGTTTGTTTCTCAAAAGAAAGAGTCGACTCTGAATCATTGAAACGAGTCATTTTTAAAAGGAGTCCAAAGCCATTTCATGATGATGTTAACATGAAATATTAGTATATCTTAAATGAAAATGCAGATTCATTCTTCACCACTAGGTGCCGCTTTTGGAGCGGTAAAACAGTGGTTTTCCTGGTAACGCTGTACACAAAGCAGCACTGAGCATATATATGCTGCTTTATCAGACATTACAGGCATGAGGAAATGACCAATCACCACGGATTAACGTCACATAAAGGAGGGGTTTGGAAAAATGAATACTTGAGCAAATCGTTTGGGAGTCACTGAACAAGGAAAAAAAAAATGAAATGCATATTGTAAGTGTTTTTTGACCTTGCATGCATGTCAACCCAAACCCAAAATTTGAACCTTTCATTGCCTATAGAGGCACTTTAATTCTTGCTACGAGTTACTTTGTTACCATTAGGTGGCAACATGTGAATGAGTCATTTGAATCATTCGTTTTTTGTTCTTGAATCATCACCTGATTCATTTAAACACTAATTTAATTTACACCTCACAAGTAAAAATGAGACAAATGTAGACGACCTCTAGAAGGCACATTAAAACAGCTCATTTATGATCGAGTCATTGAATTATTCACTCAACCGGAGATGCATAATAGTTCATTTTTCTTTGCCTTCTTTCAGTCTTTAATAGTGGAGCAAAAATAGACAAACTAGTAATGTCTAAAATGAAACTTTCCCTACTTTTGTGTTTTTAGTGTATACCAGAAGCCTGTATTGTAGTAAAGCATAGTTTCTTCGTTACGTATTTACTGATTTATAAAAAACAACAACGAAGGCCTTGTACTGTATCGCTTCAGTATAACTAAAGTATAAATCTGTGCCTGACCCTCAAGCTGTTGTTTATTCCTCCATTAAGAAAATAAGTGCTTGTGAGAGCATGTTTAACAGACTGCACATGGACAGTTTCAGTTTGTATAAACCAATAAAACTGGGCCTTTTATCACTGACAGTGTGCCTGCATTTGTGCAATAACAGATTTCTTTTCTGTGTCTAAATGAAGTTGTCCGTGGGGCGTATTGCAGGCTGTTTGGATATAAAGAGGGTCACGCTATGTTTATGATGACAGTTGCTATAAACACTGGAACATCTTCACTTCATATCAATAAAGGGTAAAGTGGAGGTGGAGGGGATGTGATGGGACACACCCCTTCCCCGCCCACAGAGCCGGAGGCATCTGTCACACCCAATGAACCCTGTGACCTCACACATGCCATAACATGATCACAAAAATTAAAAGTAATAATAATAATAAAATCAATTATTTGTATGTAAATAAAGAATAAAAATAAAGTATAAATAACGACAGAATGATGAATTATTCATCATTAACAATTATACATTTATTTCAAAATAAATACATTTTATATACTGTATATATTTACATATATAATTATTTTAATAATACGATTTATAGTATTAATAAATAAATAAAACAATATGTATTGTTGTCAGAATAAATAAATACATAACTGTAACAGCAACTATTAGTAGTAGTAGTAGTAATATCATCATCATCATTGCTTATTTAATGTATATATATATTTATATATTTAGAATGACTTCAGAATGATAATACACTTAGGATTTTTTAATTTACTGAATTTTTCATTCATTTTTTATTTTTGTATTTAGTTATTTAAATTGTACTAATTATTGCTGTTATGGTTATCATCATCATCTTTTATATATTTTATGTATGGCTTTATTTTTCATTTATTTATTTATAATTACTTATTATTATCACCATCATCGCCATCAACGTATTTATTTCATGGGTATATTTATTTTAATAAAAGAAATTCATAATTCATTTCATTTTAATCATTGTTGCTCTTACTGTAAATACATCGGTACAATGGTAAAAAAAAAAGTAAATATATAAACAACTTATAAATGATAACAAAATGATATATTATATTATTATTGTATGACTATAGATTCAAATATTTGATTAGAACAATTCAGTTTCGTACTTTCTGGAATACAGGTTCTAGAATGACACTGTGAAACTGTAATAAACTATTTAAGCTGACTGAGTCATTTTCTCACGCTGACTTCCTGTCACTGTGTGTCTCTGCTGCAGCTATTGTGCTTGTTCGGGAGACTGGGAACCGGTGCTGTTTCACATAGGCAGAGGAAGGAGTTTGTGTATTAACTGTGTGGCTGACTTCATTAGAATTTGTCATGCGGATGTGGCTAATTAGAGACTGAGAAAACAGCTGATTTAGTTACAGAAATAGCAAATAGAGAAAGAAAACCCTTGGTTCTTCTTTTGAGGTGGTGGCTCACCAAATCTGTTATACACCACATGAGACATCTGATGAAGAAAACCCCAGTTTCTCTTCTCTATACATGTTCACACACACATGAAGGCAGGCTTTGGGTTTATCTACCCACAATACCCCTCACCCACTCTCTCAATCTGACTAGTTTCCTCATTTCTCATTTCTGCAGGGGGTCTGAGATGCTGGAAATGTGTTTTCTGTTAGACTGGGAGTCTTTGTTTTCACTTCTAACCTTTGGTGACGTCCTGCCTCTAGACATCATGAAAGAAATTATAGCTTTATAGATTTACTGTGCTCATAGGAGAAAAGAGCTTTCCTAAACAGGAAATTGGGGTGGGATATAAGGAAGAACATGCCAACAATCTGCATTTAAATCACAGACATCAACATTTTCAACATTTGTCATTTAATACTGGCAGTCAGAAATACAGTAGTTGCTATCAGGGGGAGGGGCGTTATTATTTAAGTGAGTGCAGGATGAGTCATCAGCAATTTTTGGTCAGTAAATTTAACTGTGTATATCAGCCTGATTAGCTTTTATGAATATGTTTTAATGACATTAGTAAGAACCTTTGAGGTTGGAACTGCCAGGCAGGAGGTCTAGTGGAAGACCCAAGAGGATATTTATGGATGCAGTGAGAAAGGACATGAAGTTAGTTAGGAACAGCCGAAAGACAAAGTAAGAACCTTTGAAGAACACATATAGAACATTTCAAGCTTCTTTATAGTAGAGAAAGGTTCTTTAGAATTTAAAAATGTTCTTCACACTTTGTTCTGATCACTGAAATGTTTTTTTAGGAAATCAAAAATGGTTCTTCTGTGCTATCATTGCTGAATAAATAAACAAACAAACAAACACTTTTTGAACCTTTATTTTTAAAAGTCTGCCATGAAGAACAATTTAAAAATCTAAAGAACATGTTTCCACTGTGGAACAGAAAGATTCTTCACGGAACCAGACTCCAATAAAAAGTTTTAGGAGATATATGTGAGGCAAAGGGATGCCATGAGATGGGAAGGCAACCTCTCATAGCAATAAACTTGTCTTTGGGGTAGCAAACACACACACCCGGTTTGACAAAGAGCAAAGTCATAATGGAGCCCAAGGGGGATGCTGCTCTTACAGAATTCATATATACTCATATCATCCCTGACCCTGTCACACCAGCGTGTGAGGAGTTAGACAACAGGAAATGTTTACTTTACACTTTAAGCTTCAGGATAAAATTCCTACCTTTGCTTTTCCATGAACCCACCAAACATTCTTTATATTTCCTGTAGTGACAGAAGGATGAGACAATGATCGGCTCTGGTGTCCCGGCACTGTCACTGGAGTGAATACATAATGACAGCGGGCTGAGAATATGTGTTAGTGTGACGACTTAACTAGTGTTTGGGGGCAAAACTGTAAAAACACTAAAAATGCAAAAAGTCCCCAAAAGTGAGCTAAATCTGATCAAACTTCAGATTTAGGGACATCCTCAATTGAAAGCTTACTTTTAAAAAATATATTTATTTTTTAACACACACATATTTTTTATTTTTACATTTTTTTTATCATTTCTTCTCATAAAAATATGCTGAATTATTAAAAAAAGAGAAAAAGTAAAAGTCAGTTTGTGTGTGTGTGTGTGTGTGTGTGTGTACAGGCTTAACTATAGTTTTAGGCTAAAATTGTCCCAAAAAGTGAGCTAAATCCTGCCAAACTTCCCTTTGGGAACATTTAGGGACGTCCTCAATTGAAGGACTTTTTAAATAATTAAAAATTTTAATTAATTAACATTTTAAATAATTTCTAACAATAGATTAGATACAATAGATAGATTCTAAAAATAGATTTATTTATTTTTTATCAT
>JAUMHI010000037.1:4058805-4074266 GCA_032359435.1 Enteromius unitaeniatus | reverse complement strand
TGAGCTAAATCCTGCCAAACTTCCCTTTGGGAACATTTAGGGACGTCCTCAATTGAAGGACTTTTTAAATAATTAAATACATTTTAAATAATTTCTAACAATAGATTAGATACAATAGATAGATTCTAAAAATAGATTTATTTATTTTTTATCATTACTTCACATAAAAATATAATTAATTATTTTTTAAAAAAAAAAGTAAAACTTAGGTTTTAGGCCAAAATTGTCCCTAAAAGTGAGCTAAATAAAAAATAATAATGCAAGTGTGAGTGTGTGTGTGTGTGAACTTGTCTATAGTCTTAGGCTACAAATGTCCCCAAAAAAGACAAAGCTACATCTGACCAAACTCCCCCTCTGGGAACATTTAGGGACGTCCTCAATTGAAAACTGACTTTTAAAGTGATTTTTTTTTTTCCTTTCCCCAAGATTAAATATTATAGTAAGATATTTTTTGTCATTTTTCAGTTTGTCCTGATTTCCGAGTGAATTTGACTGTGTTCTGCTGGGTTTTATTGCGATACAGCAACACAGAGCTGGAGGACTGGGGTGTAACTTCTATAAACTGGGTCATGATGTTCGGGGTTAACCCAGCAACGAAACACACACTCGTATAGTCTCGTAAAAATTGCTTCAGAAATGACATGCAGAAAGCACAATAGCCACACACACACACACACTGTCCTCCTCTGTCCTTTGATAAAGAGTTTATCTGCGGCACTGGGCTCAGGGCTCTCTGTCCCTGTCTGAAACAATAATAAAGAGACAAAAGAGGAGACAGGAGCGTAAATGGAGGAGCAGAGGATGTGTGGAGGTCTGTGTATGTCAGTTCAGTTTTCCAGCACCATCTTATCACCCTGTTTCACTCTCTCTCTCTCTCGTTTATTCTATATAACCCCTGAGCTCTCTTTCTGTTGTCCCTCCCTATGAAAACATGACCTCAGAAAAACAGGACTCCAGCAGGCCGAGGCTCTGGAATGATGTAAACTCAATGTGCCCACAGAAACATCTCAGAACGCTCGACTGTGTGGCGTGGCATGAAGCCTGAAAGAAAGAGATGTTAAAGGGTTAATTCACCCAAAAAACAAAATTCTGTCGTTAATTACTCACCCTCGTGTCATTCCAAACCCATAAGACCTTGGTTCATCTTTAGAACACAAATGAAGATATGATATAAGAGCCATCTGACCCTCGAAAGGTAGCAAAAACATCAGTAAAACGGTTCATGTGACATCAGTGGCTCAACTTCAGTTTTGCGGCACCAGGAGAATACTTTTTTTGTGCAAAGAAAACAAAAATAACATAATTTACTCAACCATTCTTTTTGCATGACTTACGTCTGCCACCATTTTAGAGAGTATCACAACATATGCGAAGATGAACAAAGTCTTATGGGTTTGGAACAACATGAGGGTGAGTAATTAATGATAGAATTTTCATTTTGGGGTGAACTAATCCTTTAAAGAGTTTCATTTGATTCAAAAAAAGAAAAAAAAAGCTAAGAAAATTATATTCCATTTAAATTCATGTAATTTCACTTAATATAATATATAGATACATTTTTATTGTATATTTAATTGTAAAATTTTATGTATTTATTAGGTTTATTTATAATTTTATTTATTTCATGTAACTTATTCAAAATACATTTATTAAATGCAATTTTATTTAAATGTAATTTTCATTTACAAAAATGTTATTTAAACTTAAAGTAATATACATTTTATTTCACTTAATAATACATCTATCAATTATAATACAATTATCACACCAGTTAAACACATAATATATAAATATATATAAAAACTCTTTTAATTGAATATATTTTAAAATATATATTGTCCATTTTATTTAGACCTTTTTTATGCACTTTTTGGTATTCATGGTTTCGTAAAACGTAGCTCAGTAACTGGAAGCAGTCCAAACACATGCCCACACATCTGACATTTCTCTGATAAACTCATATTTCTCTATTACCCTATGCCAAATCCTCTATGCTTGATCTGAACTGTATCCAGTGGTACATATTTGTATTCCCATCCTAGCAACAAGCCATAAGATAAAACTACACATTTGCAGCGAGACCAACCCATTTTCCCCACTTGTAAACAATTTCCACGATTCTCTCATTACCATCACTGGCCTGTAATCATAAAAGAGGGCACCAGATATTTTCAGGGAAATTCATAGCGCATTCAAAATAACAGATGATTATACTGCAGGCATTTAGCTCTGTCAGACTGACCTCGAAGTCCCTCAGATTTATACATTATGATTATAGCAGTGCTCTTTAATTGTGTCTTTAGGTTAACACACTCTAAAGTTAGAGGATGTGTGAATGTGTGTGTGTGTGTGTGTGTGTGTGTGTGTGTGTGTTGGTATTGGCAGGGCAGGGCAGTGAAATGGCCTGAATTGGGCAGCTGCAGCTCTGGAAAGCACCGAAGCGGCTGACAGCTTTAGTCATGGCTGCTGTAGTCACATGAGCTGGAATGTCTTTCATACTGAATACAGTTCAGAAACACGAATTCCTGCTCTGCTGGTCAGTGAGTTAACAAACAGCAGCTAGAGAGAGACAGGCCTTTCTCTGTGAGCGTGTGGAAGCATCATGGGAGTTATAGCCTACGGCACAAAGCACTGGTGTCATATTACAGTGGAATGTCCAGTTTGTCAAATGACTGCTGAAAAACGCATAAGGTTTGCATGCGTGTGTGTGTGTCTGCTGAAAAGAGTCTCTCAGGTAGGCTGACTTCAGATTTATGTGGCTGTGATGACTCATCCTGCTCTGAAGGCCATGTAGTGGCTTTCACGGTGTTCACGGTCTCGTGATGGACCAAGCTGCTCCATAAAAGTGTTCAGAGAGCAGTGTTGGGAGTAACGCATTACAAAACTAATACATTACAGTAATATATTACTTTTTGCTGTAACGCAGTAGTGTAAGGGATTACTAATCAAGGTTCAGTAATATTTTACTCGGTGCATGTTCAGTAACGCTTGCGTTACAACACATATTTAGCCTTCATTTTTATTGTTTAAAAAACAGCAAGGCACAAGATATTAAGGTATAAAAGCCTCAAGTCAGCTGTATCTTCTGTTTGTGATCAGTTATTTTCCATGTGTGTTGTACAAGGTCAAAACATATTTCTTCGTGCACTGGTGTCCATCGCGATCTGAAAGCACAGGGTTATTTATCTACGCCTCGTCGAGTACTCGTTCGCCGCTCGCGCACGTACAGTGTGTATCGCGCACCGTAGGGGCTTGCATGCGTGCTAGTGTACGTCTGAATGCATGTTCATGCGTATGGGTGTACGTTTGTCTGTAATGTGTATGTATATATTATGTGCATATGCAGGTGTGTGAATGTGCGTGTATTTATGTGTGTGTGTGTTGTGATGCATGTTTATATCTATGTATATGAATAGGTATGTATGTGCGCATAGGTATGTTTAAGTGCGTGTGTGTATGTATGTGTAGGCACGTGTATGCTTGTGTGTATATATGTATATATATGCATATATGTGTTGTCTTTGCACTCGCCACATTTCAAGGCATACCAGTTTAGAATTTAAAAGATATTTTCTGGCCATATTTTCTGCCCCTGGCCTCTCTCTGGCCTTGTACTACCTGTCGCCAGCCCTCTGGTCATTCCGAGTATTACATCATTCAGAACAGTACAGGGTCTTACATTTATTTGGGTGCATTGCCAATATCTTGAACAGAAGCACTTCACAAAAATTAACTGAAACTCAGCGAAAAAAGACAAATTTTGGTTTCAGATGTTGCTTTTTAAATAGGGAAAAGGTTACACAAAATTACAAATAAAAATGTATAATTAGTATTATAAATTTTTTTTTTTACTTTTTTTAAATATTAATTTTAAATAAATAAAATACTAAATAATAAAATTAAATACATAATGTCTTATTTTCCAACCACTCATTTCACTTTAATTTTAGGTATAGTCATTTTTGTAGTTTTATAGTAATTAAATATAGTAATATATGTAAATATAGTAATTTGTAGTTTTAGTTAACTTTAACAACCCTAATATACAGTACATGGCAAACATTGTTTTTGATGAGAAAAAAAAGGTAATAAATGGAAAGAATATAGTTGTATTCATAATATTCACATAAATGTTACCGTCAAAAAATGCTGTATTTCTTACCATATTAATTTTAAATATCCACTTGCACACATCATTTTTTCCCAATGGGCACATACTGTAGTGTGAGAATGTCATTTGCAAATGCGCTTTTATGTGTACACGTGTGTCTTGGAAATATCAAAAAATGTGATTATTGGCCAGCGTGGAAAGCACATTCTGTTTATGAAAATGCAACAATACAGCAATTCCTTTGTGAAAGTCAAAAACAGAAATCTAATGGCAAACACAGAGTTCAAAGACGTGGAGAAAAACAGAACTGTTTTTGTGCATTTGCGTGCGCACATCAATCAAACAGACAGGAAAGTCTCTGAACGAGTCGAACAGCCGACAAAAATATCTCAGAATACATCAAACGACTCGCGTCTCTTCTGACAACAGGATGGACAGATGCCAAACAGTGACAAACTCATGTGAGCCGCTCTTATTACATAAGCGCTGGTGTATTCGCCTGGGAAATTCGTTCCAGTCAGATGAAGCGCATGGAAACCCAAAGTCATGGCATCTTTCTTGATTCTTGATGTAACATTCAAGGTTACAACATAAAAACACACTTGAACTGGTTTACAAAGCAACCAATGTTGACCACAACACATCCTTAATAAAAAGACTTCACACCTTTCACACTGCACAAACGACTCACTGTGCCTTTACACGCACACGGAAAGCTGGAATTAATCAGTACATCATTAAAGCAGCTGGACTCTAGACGCGCAGGCTGCTAGGTCGCTGTCAGTGTCGTATGGGACGAACCAATGACTGCTTTTTAAATCCACACCCAAATGATATGAGTGTGAAACAGGCCAACAGCGTGTTTAACAGACATGCCTCTCATACCAGAGTACGAGGTCCTCTTTGTGGCTGAAGGACAGAGGTTAATGCACAGCCTAGCATGTTCTAAAGAGTAGGAAGAAGGAAAAGTTATATAACAGGAAATGGTTATATAACCACTTGCATATGCTTTATAAGCTGCTCAAAAAAGGAACACTAAAATAACACATCCAAGATATAAATGAATGAAATATTCTTATTAAATACTTTGTTCATTACATAGCTGAATGTGCTGACAACAAAATCACATAACAGAAATCAAATTAACCCATGGAGGTCTGGATTTGGAAAAACAAATGATTTGTTATTAGTTGAAAAGAACGAACCTGCAAATGTCTCAACTGACCAATCAGAATCAAGCATTCCAGAGAGCTGTATATTAAATAAAAATAACTTTTCATTATTATGAGATTATAAAAATACACTTTACATCTCGCAATTCTGACTTTAAATCTCTCAATTGTGAGTTTATATCTCACAATTGTGTGAAAATCCGTAAAAATTGTGAGTTTGTATTACGCAATTCTGAGAAAAAAGTCAGAATTGTGAGATAAAAAGTCGCAATAACCTTTTTTATTTTTTATTCAGTGGCAGAAACAGGCTTCCATATCTCTCGAATCATCTGCCATCTCAGACAAATATTTTCACTGTGTTTTTCGCAAAGCATTCTGGGACTGTCTTGAAGGCCACACGCAATGCTTTTCGCACAGTGGTAACATGATGTTTCTGTCTGCTCTATGGAAGTAGAGATTTGATTCCCAAAGAATCTCGTTTTAAAGCAGAAGGCATGACCCCAGAAAACCCCACATGTTTTGCTTTCACATGTGACATCTCAGCATGAGACTTTCCTCCAGGGCTTTCCTGTCTTTCATTGAACAGCACCCACTGGTTTCAGGCCCACTAAAAATGTCCTTCCCTCCTTCTCTCTGAAAAATACTGTTGAAGAAGGAAAGCAGACAGATGTGACTGGATAAAGTAAGTTAAACTGACAGCTGACCCACGAGCGATCAATCATGCTGTCAGTGACAAGCCATGTTCAAACAGTCATCCAGCAGTGCCGTGTGTGTGTCCTACACCAGCGAAGCCTGAAAGACAACAGCTACACATGTCTGCTGTATGAAAACAACTGGAACAAAGTGTGATGGCAGATGTTACGAGATCTGGTGGTATCAAAACTTTCTGGACACTTAAATATGTTTTAAAATGACATTTATATCTGCCATACGTAGCTGAATTTCCAGCATCATTACTCTAATATTCAGTTACATGATCCTTCAGAAATCATTCTAATTTGCTAACTAGATGCTTATTTGTTATCATTCATAAAAACAGTTTAGCTGCTTAATATTTTCGTGGAAACTATGATACATTTTCAGAATTCCTGAGAGTTAACAGTTTTAAATTAATGAATGTATTAATCAGATTTAATTACGTAAAAAAGTAATTAATTAATTATTATTTTTACTGTTAGTTATTTCATTTGACATATCCATTTTTGTAACAAGTGTAAAAGTCATGTTTGATCAATTTAATGTGCCCTTGCTCAATAGCAGTTATAAAATGTGACCTTGGACCACAATTGTATATAATTTTGTATAACTAAGAATAAAGAATAAATAAGCTTACCATTGATGTATGGTTTGTATAGGACAATATTTAGGACAATATTTAGCTGAGATACAATTATTTAAAATCTGGAATCTGAGTGTACAAAAAGTCAAGTTGTCCATATAAAGTCCTTAGTAATGCACATTACTAATCAAAAATGACATTTTGATATATTTACAATAGGACATTTTCAAAATATCTTTATGGAACATGATCCTAATGATTTTTGGCATAAAAGAAAAAAAACAATAAATTTGACCTATAGCCTAGAATGTATTGTTGGCTGTTGTTACAAAATATACCCATAAACCTGTGCCACTTAAGTTATGACTGGTTTTGTAGCCCAGGATCACATATGCTATGTTAAATGTATATTATATTTTACATGTTTTGAAAAATGCCACTTGTCTTGATCTTGCTTTGGCTTTTATACATATTTTAAGTGTAAAAAAATGTAAAGGTCACTGCATATAAGAGCTGCTGAATTGTGTATAATGTCAAACACACAAAGCAATAATCATGTTGTCACTGAGACACTAAATCAAAAACTTCAAGGTGTTTCAACACAGACATGACACTTTCAAGACCTCCAGTTAGACATTATTCACTCATATAAAGCTGTAGTGTCAGTCGATAACTTTAAGCAAACATTCTCTAGACACACGGCGGAACCCTGCCAGTTTCAATTTTCTTTCGGTTGTTACTTTTTAACCATTCTATCAAAGAGCTTATCAGGTCTGTGGGGGGCTCACGGATGTGTTCACGGGCCAGTGCCACATGTTGTGTGTGAGATCTCTCCCAGAGAGGCCCCTGTACAGGCCCCAATTCCCCGTCCCACAGGTGATGGGATATGCACATATCTCATTCTGATAGCTCTGACCCCTGAAGACCCCATCAGCCTAAAATCCAGAGCACACCATGGCCTGTTGGGTCACACTGCCAGCGTGTACACTGCATCACTTCACTGACATATACCAATTCCCACTACTGTGGGTGTCCCAAAGATGAAAAATGTAACTTTTGACTCTGTTAAACATGTCAGTCAGCGAGGGTCTGATGTGTTTCCAGTGGTATGAAGAGTTGGCTCACTTGAAGGAGGGAAGCTCTTGAGAAAACTCAGCTTAGCTTGCATTATCTGACACTAGACTGTCAATATCAGTTTACAATACACAGAAAAATACAAATCATAAAGATATATCACAACATTTACTCTAAAGAGTAAATATTTAATCTTTCTTACTTTCAAATTTTAAAAAAGATAAACATCCATACTTCAGATAGTAACAATAATGTCAGTCACTAAAAGGCAACCGCTAACAAGAATTCATCAAGACTGGCATGGCTGCTTCATTTGTCAATCAAATAAAAAAGAGATCCTTAAGGTCCTGTAAACTACTGAAAAAATATCAATGTAAATGTAGTAGCAACACGCAAATGTTTTAGCTTCAAAAAAACTGAAAAATCTGTAAAAAGACTTGAAATGAAATCATATAAAGTAAGGGAACTAACCATTAACTAACTAGAAAGTTTTGAGTAGGTAATGACAAAACAGTGAAATTAAAAGGGAAAAACCATTCATTTCTCCTACTAAATGTCTTCATAAAAGCAGTGGGGACAATGCTCTGTTGATCTACACAGAAACTATAGACATCTGCATCCAACTGTCACCACAGTGTCCAAACCTCCAGACGACTGCAGGAGGAGAGTCAAACATTAAACACTGTGTTATTACATAGCAAACAAACCTAATTACCAATAACCCTGTTTAATGCTCTTACATAACACGTTGGCATTCAGTGTAAAACCTCATGAGCTCATGCCCTCATTTACATTTACAAGTCACATTTACATTTCATCATGTGAGGGCACTTAATAGGACCCCCTTCATAGATGACAGCATAACTGCAGGTCTGTGCTTCATCCCACATCTGGAAACACTTAAATCTCCCAGCATTCCTGGGTGCATTAGAGCATTAGCTGTTATTGTTACTGCAACAGCAGCACTGCATCATGGGACACAATCCAGGGCTGCAGGCCAGACAGATCTATACATTGCTTGGCGTTCCACGGAAATTCAATATAAATTCAGCACGCCACCATCTGAGACACTCCCAGTCATGAAGAGAAAAAGCACAAAAAGACACAAAGTTGAAGGAAATGCATTCAAATGTGTGACACTAGTGTGAGAGATGCCAGATCAGGTGCTACTGCCCACTTTTTAGAGCCTGGATGAAGTGGCACCAAGGTGCCATCAGGTCAAAGAGTAGTAGCCAATTCCCAGAAATGCCAGTCATCATGTTGTTCTTCACAAAGACACTCCAAATGTTTCAGTGGACAATATAAGAAAAGGCTGGAGAGAATCTTACTAAATAATTGCACTGGTAAAAACGGCAGCTGTGGTTGTCGATATACTACAGTAAAAATACAGTATAGCAACATTCTTGTTAAAATGTACAGTTAAATGCTGTAATTTCATTAACTGATATAACGTTAATATACCAACCTACTGAAGTACTGAAATCTGTTTTGTACCTTTGAAATACACTGATAACCACCAAAAGCAGGTGACGATGAGAAAGTCTCATGATGAGCCAATGCCCATCACAAGCAGCTCTAAAATAATAACATATATAGTGCTCAGTGTCGTTCACACAAACACTTAACACCATCATGGTGAGACTCATTAAACTGAAATATGCAATATACATTAATTTAACAACATTAAATGTAGCATTCAACCCTAATAAACATAACTGGTATTTCAATTTATGGTTATTTATGGTCCCTGTAAATTTTACATTCTTTTTCACTTAGAAAAATTGTATTTTACTGTAAAATAGTCTATTACAGCTTTTCACCATACCGTTTCAACAGTTTTTTAACCTTTAAAAACACAGTCATTTTTATAGGCCTAAATCTCAAAATGGAAAAAAAGTAGAAACCTAACTTTTATGTAAGTGACATTACTTCTTTTCACCCCTAGGTTAAAACTGAGTACCAGTAATGCATCTGAGGTCAGATGAACCTCCTTAAACCATTTTACATCCGTTGAACCCCCATGGCCTCTGTTTTAATTAAAGGCATTATCTGGCAATCATTTTCACAGGGATCAGCGTTCTCTGTAACATCATATAGTACTCCAACTGCCCTGCCTTTGAGCGCTGTGTAATCCTGAGGAAATGGGATCCTAAACTCACTGTCAGGACAGTGGATTAGATTGGAGACCCAGCGAGCTGCGCTTCTCGGACACATGATGGTGTGTAATTCTGCAGCAAGTGACCGCGCTTAGACCTTAGTTTCATAACTTATTTCTGTCTTTGCTGCTCTGGCAGCATGTTATTGAAGATAATAAAATAATGTTGTTAAAAAATTAACAGGTCAGCAGAAACAACATTTGAACGTTTACTGGCACATACTTAGCAAGATGGATATGAAGAGCAAGGATATAGTCCTGTGACAAACAAATCCTGCAGGAATGTGTAATAGATAGATGCACCTCTGAAAGTTCACTGCAGAACACAGAAGAAAATATTGTTCACAAGTTGGATTAGCAATGTTTTTTTTTTTATAAAGGATGCATTCAAAAGTGGCAGTTAAGGCTTTTATAAATTTACTAAAGATTTCAATTTATATTATTAAAAATAAACTAATTCATCAAAGAATGCTAAAAAAAAAAAAGTATATCATAGAAAAATATGGAGCAGACAAATTCAGATTTGTCATTGCATGAATAATATTTTTTTTTAAATACATCAAAATAGAACATTTTATTAAAATTATAATGCAATAATATTCAAATAATAGTGTCATTTTCCACAATATTTTCTTTTGTGTTCCACAGAAGAAAAAAAAGTCATACAGGTTTGCAATGATTCATGGATATTTATGTAAGTACTGTAAAATACAGAAGACAGATGAATGTCGTCTTTTTTAAGAAAAAAAAAGAGTACCGGTGAACTTCAATCTGTATTTCATTTCTAAATGACCTCTTAAAAATCCTATAGGAAACAATTCAGAATTGCTTGTTTCAGTCATCTGAGATTACACAAAAATATCACAAAACAGAAGCTTTTTCAGAATTGCACTTCAAGAGACTGATTTTTACTCAACATATAAACAATTTCCAGCTTTCCCAGTGTTGTCATTCTCTCCCTGAGAAGCTGTGGCTGTCAGAGGTTTGCGACAATCCTCCTGACCCCAGTAATAGTCTGGTAAGTGCATGTTGT
The DNA here is from genome assembly GCA_032359435.1 of Enteromius unitaeniatus. Taxonomy (NCBI): domain Eukaryota; kingdom Metazoa; phylum Chordata; class Actinopteri; order Cypriniformes; family Cyprinidae; genus Enteromius; species Enteromius unitaeniatus. The sequence goes on along the minus strand of JAUMHI010000037.1, from coordinate 4,063,442 downwards.
GTTGATCATCAGGTACATTAAAGGTTCAGTCAGTCTTTGCAGTCTATCACTAATTAATATTTGATGGATTCTTTGAATAATGCTCAGCTTCAGAAGACAGAGAACTACATGATTACCTTCCTCTAAATACACAGGACATTCTGCACCTCGATGTGAGGACGGAGCAGGACAGAGAGCAAGGGAAAGAAAATAAGGAATGCCATGTCGCAGCCTCCAAAGAAATACCAACGGCTTCAAGACATCTCAGCGTACCTGTAGATCAGTACGTCCTCTTGTTGCTGGCATGGCTGAGTCTGAGACTGTTGCTGCTGTTAAACGGATGAACCAGAGTCCAGATATGCTCAGAGTTCCTCAGAAAGGGAAAGTAGGGAAGTTGGTAAAAGCTTTTGAAGAAATTCGTGGCACATAGCAAGGACAGCCGTCCAGGCAAACAAGTGTGTTATTCATTCTTTTTTTCTTTTTTTTCTTCCAGCCCACTCCAACCCACTGGACTGGGTCACAACAAAACTGAGCACTCCTTTGTAAACAGTAAACCAGTCAAATACACTATAGCCAATGTAATCACTGTCTGCAAAGAGAAGAAAGAAGAAAGTTTCTTGTTCAAGTGCCCAGGCAGTATAATTAGACTCAGATTACCCCATCCAGTAAAAGGCTACATTCAGAGCTCGTCCACTCACCCAACTCTTAAAATGCAACATTTTGATATTTTTTTATAAATGTGTGGTCAATATGTGGTAAGTGGTTTAATATAAAGCACACAAAAAGACTGAATTGGGAACACAGGCAAACAGTGATAAATGTGATGATGTGTCTAATGTTTTCAGAGGTAAAATACCGTCTCCTGCTAGTTTAAAATGCAGAGGCTATGTTAAGTAAGCTAGGCTAAATTTCCAGAAAAGTGCAAACACTGGCTATTTCAACAATCTGTTTGAGCGGCATGTCAACTTCTGATTCAACCAATGAAATGCCTGTCTGGCTGTACAATGGCTGACAGTTTTTCAATCCACTGTTATTTTTACAATTAGTCATGCAGAACTGACACACACTCTGCTAAAAAGGTTTTCTCACACAAAGGTTCTTCTACAGCATGGTGAAGAACCTTTATTTTATAAGAGTGCACTACAGCTTTAAAGCAATAGTTTATTTAGAAATAAACATTTAGTCACTCACCCTGCATGTCATTCTTAACCTGTATGATGTTTTGTCTTATTGAATCGCAATGAAAGGACAAAAAGAAACAGAAAAGGTTTCATAAAAACATCATAGGTATAACCAAGTCTTCTAAAGCAATTTTATAGCTTTGTATGACACACAATTTCAATTGAGTCCATTGAATCATTGAGTTAAAGAGTTGGATCAGTTTAATTTGAAACAAATCATCTAACTCATTCATAAAAATACATAAATAAATTGTATACTGTATGCGATGAATATTGGACCAAATGAACATGACCAGACTATTCACTGAATCAATCAATCAATCTTATTTCATACAAAAATATAAGGGATATGGCTTTTACCAAAGCGTTTAGAATCATTTCACATCAATGTCGTAATGCTGCAGACGTTTAGGTGTGACCACATATTGTGTGATTAAAACACAATATTATGCATATTGCATTTCAAGCCATTATACACAAACCAGCACACCACAGCGGTCTGACACACATTACACATTAGCAGCCGTGTGGTGTTACGAGACACTTTCTTCTAACAATGTGGCCTTGGGATGCTCTCGCGTATTAGATAACAGTGAGCATTTGGAAAAAGCGTGTCCGATATTAAAGCATGAAATGGATATTTTCATCCAAGACGGCAGTGACCTGCTTGTTTTCTTGTTAACAATTATCCAAGCGAGGCACATAACGTCCCATTATGCAGTCACAATAGTGATTTGACTCACAAAGTCACAAGAGAGAATAATTGCTGTAATTACAGACACAGAGAGGAAAGCATCAAACGAAGCTGATATATGCAAAGGGTAAAGGCCTAGAACTGAGGAACAGCCTTCATTAAGGGTGTGGATTGACAGAGGGCTCTTCTAACTAGAGGGCAGGTATGTTAACTTGTGCCTGTGTTTGCTGAGGTTCTGCATGGGCCTCAAAAAGAGCAAGGAGGGGCCAAAAAAAGAGAATGTTGTGTCAGAAGGTAATAGATGGATGTAGAGACATTTTGCCCTTTGAAACAAAGGTTCATCAGAACTCTCACCAATGGATCATGGGTGCCGTCAGAATGAGAATCCAAACCATGACAGTTGTTCACAAGAAAACGCCAGTACGTTAACATCTTCTGAAGTGAATAGCTGTGTGTTTTTGCTTATCAACAGTACTTGGTCTGTTTGGGCATATTTATCTCTTTATTCAGAGTAGACTATTTTTCCACAGTATTATGGATAGAGGACTCAGATGTTAGTAAATGTCTTCATGATGGATTTGTTACTTACAAACATGTTTCACTTTATAAAAAACATGAATTGATGGACTGGAGTCGTGTGGATTGCTTGTGGATTATTGTAATGTTTTCATCAGACTCCCATTTACTGCCAAGGAGCAAGTGCTTCCAAATCTGTTCTGATGAAGAAACAAACTCATCATGGATGACCTAAGGTGAAGTAGTACATTTTCAGCAAATACAAATATTTTGGTGGACTATTTGTTTCATCTGTGAAGAACTAAGCAGCATGTTCGCTGTCTTTGACTGTTCCTACAGTGACAGCTCGTGCTGGTCACTCACTCGCTCGTCTCCTAAAATACACAATGAGGCATTAGCAGCTACAGTGACTGACACAGTCCATGGGCTGTGTGCCATCGCAGCTGCAATCGTGGTGGACATGTGGCATTTGTGGTTCTTTGTGCTCCGCGAGTGCCCAAAACATCTCTGCATGTAACCTCAAACACTAAGCCAGAGCAGATGACCACTCTGAGGCCTAAAATAGACTGAATTAAAATTAACTTCTATCCATATTGGAATCTGGACGAAGCAGACATTGCCTTACTCTGTCTGTGTTTGAGCTAATGTGCTGTGCGTGTGCTATATGTAAGGCTGCATTTATTTGATTACAGTAAAAACAGCAATGTTATGCAATTTTATTAGAATTTTAAATATAACTACTTTCTTTTCAAATCTATTAAAAAATAATAATTTATTTCTCTGCTGTCAAACCTGAGTTCAGAAGCCATTATTCCATTCTAATAAGCTGATCTGATGCTTTAAAAAAAGAAGTTGTATTTTGTGGAAACAATTTTTTTCTGGTTTCTATGAATAGAAAGTTCATCAGAACAGCATTTATTGGAAAAAAAAAATAGTTTACAGTAAAGTTTAGAGTCACTTTTAAGCAATTTTATACACCCATGATAAATAAATGTAATTATTTCTATAAAGACAAAAATCTTACTGACCCCAAACTTTTTAATGGTATTTTATGCCTATAAAAAATTAAATAAAACAAATTCTACTGAGAAGCAGAATTTTTTTTAAATGAAGACCTAACGAACCTAATTGAACAAATTCAAGACATTTCCTTTACGTTAATCAACAAAATAGCTTTAAATGGGTTTGTTTTCCTATATGTAAGACTATAGATAGACTCCACCCAGCCTCTGAATTCTGGTGCGGGTGCTGTACATTTTTCCCCTTTGCTCCATATCATCAAACAAGACTAGCTTTAGAAATTTGAATAAAAGCACAGATATTTGACAGTTCATCTGTCATCATGTCACTCTGACAACCGAGATGTAGACTAAATGCTAAGCTTTATTGTTTTATGTCAGATTCCCATGTTCATTTGTCTTATGCAATCCATTTCCATTTACTGAAACGCCAAATCTGAGTCACATTTCCATTTTTTAAAGCTCTGTTAAATTAAAAGCACACAATACACACAATATGTAAGAAAACAAAGTTGGGCAAAAATGTTCTTCCTTTTGAGCTGGAATGTTTCCTGGTACATGAGCTTGAATTTGAATGAAGTGAATTAAATACTGTATGTGACCTGACTTTGCACGCAAGTGTGCTGAAAGATTAGCATGCATGGACATCCAGTGGCTCTTTACAACGGAATGTAAAACTTTCCAGCAGGCATTTAACATGGTGACTTTAAGATAACCCTACTCACACTCATTCAGATTAGGTTGTGCATTGTTTCAATTTCAAAGTAAATATTTACCTTGTATTTAAATTAGTGTTGCAGTTATCTTAAAGACCAGTTCAAATACAATATCCCAGTAATGCACACTGAGGGGACTAGCATAATGTTTAAATATAAAAAATATATTTATCATAATGAATAATCAAATGCACTGTATATGCATGCTGGGTGTTTTTCTCATTCACTCATTACCACCGCCTAGTGGATAAACTTGTGTACGGAAGCTACGTTACATTAAATGCAAACTTTCAGCTTGAAGTTTTCTGTTGTTGTTTTGTTACGTCTCTAATCTAATTCTCACAGCCACTTAAAGAAATAGTTCACCCCTAAATGAAAATCTGCAGAACTCACTCGTTAGGGTGAAAAACATGAAACATGGCTCGTATATGAAAAAACAGCAACTTCAGGCCCTATTTCGATTTTTTTAATAATAATAATAATCTCTGTATAAAAATGTATTTAATTATGTCAAGAATTTTGTTGGGGACAT
>JAUMHI010000037.1:3997096-4058705 GCA_032359435.1 Enteromius unitaeniatus | reverse complement strand
AGGTTTTAATCCTAGGCTACTCGTAGATTTCAAGTTTATAATGATGGTTTCTGCAAACATATTCATAATCAATAATTGCCTAATCGAATCGTTGTTGCATCGTCACACAAATGTGTAATTTGCACCTCTTTTTAAGTCAAATGGTACATGCTCGCGCACTCCAGATGTGTCCTGAAAGTTGAGCGCTCACAGTCACATCCAAAGCCGCCTCTCGAGTGTCATATTGAGTTATTTTTCAGAGTTTGTTGTTGATCTTAAGTTGATGACGAGTGTCCTCGCAAACACATTCGCTTTTGTCTAATATAAATGAAAACAGTCAGGGGCGTAGCACCAAATTCTGGGCCCTATGCACAAGCAGTGGCCATGGGCCCCCGTAAACTCGAGGTTCACAACTACCTACAACACCATCTAATACATCAAACAACTGATGCATTTACCCAAAATATTAGCATTTACATAAGTTAATAACATTTATTGTGATCTTAAAATTATATTTAAAGAAACATTTCATTCCTCAGGGGCCCTCCCCCCACTTGGGGCCCTGGTAATTTCGTCCCACTTTTCACCCAACTACGACGCTCCTGAAAACAGTTGAGAAAAAGCGCATGTGCATCAGTACTGCATTTGCTCTTGTGAGAACAGAGTCAGGCTGTTCAGAAGTTGTGTCTTTTGCTCGCTCAAGATCTTTTTCATATGAACCTTCGAGCTGATTGTCAAGAAGACTGAGGAGAAAAAGGCAAGACGGAAGAGTTTTAAAATGAAATGCAAAAGCACCTTAATAAATATTTTGGATTTTGAAAAGCCTGTTGACTTCTGCCATCAATCTACAAGTTTTTTCTTATTTATTTGGTTCCATGGTTTATGCTGATTTTTTTTTTTTATTATTTTAATTAAAATTATTTGTTAAACAAATTACTGATTAAACAAATTAAGCACTGCATCTAGGATGTTTGCTGCTTCATCAAAACAGATTTGGAGAAAATCCTCTGCAGTGAATGGGTGCCGTCAGAATGAGAGCCCAAACAGCTGATAAAAACACCTTTACACAGCTTTACACTTCACAAGATGTTAATTGGCCGACTGGAATCGTGTTTTTATCAGCTGTGTGGACTCATTTGACACATTCTGTTTGCACAAATTAATTAGTCAAATAGTGAAAGGTTTGTTAATGTATGCTAATGCAGTCTTCTTACCAGTGTTATTCTTAATGGTGTGAAATTTCCACATGCTCTCAATTGATCTGTGTGTCAACAGACCTCAATCACTGCCTTCATTTGGGCAGGGGAACAAAGTGTACCCATCCCACAGTCAATGCACCCAAAACAAACAGCTTCTCAGAGTGCAATCAAAGACACATACCGTGACCTCAACACCTTACTGTCTTACTGGAGTAAGCACATCTTGCACATGCCTGTGTCACCTCTTTGGACCCCACAGGTGTTTTTTTTTTGTAGCAGTGTGGCCTCCATAGAGAATCTGCAGTGTTAGGAAAGATGCTGCTCGGCTGTGCCATCTGCAGAGGAAGGGAATGCAAAAAAGAAAAACAATTGTTATCTTAACATAATAATAGGTTTTGAGGAAACAGAGAAAAGAGAAACAATGTTTCTTTATTTGAATATACACTTCCCATGCTGTTGTGTGTAACATCAATTCAACATTTCCTACATTTGTATTCATATTTTATTTAAATAATATAAAACAATGTGCTACGTTTTGCAAAAATATAAAATGAAATGTATAACCCACACCAAGGAGATAGGCTTAATATGCATAATTAGCAATAGAATCTTGCTTACCGTAAATCCTTCCTTAATCATCTTTTTAAATAAAGCACTTGTCACTTCTGATTATTATGGTATTTTAGCTTTTGCTCTCATTGTTGGATATCTTTTAAAATAGAATTTAAAAATTGTTTCATGATGCATATACTATTTATTATCTAATATCTTCCAACAGATGTGCATGCACTTTTCCCCCCTGAAGGACTGTTAACAGTTTCATGAATTGCTATTTAATACCCACCAATTTTTATTTATTTATTTATTTATTTTTGCATGGAACGTGCTGGAATTGGAAAAACTCTTGTTATTTGTACAGTAAAAAGCACATGTGCAAGAAGTTTAAGTTTAACAGCCTGATTGCTCACAGATTTACTGTTAATTGGCCGTATGGAAGAAGAAAAGAATTCCACGCCAAGGCAAACTAGATAAATTGGCATCTGTGCGGTCCAACTTGTTTCAAGCTCTTAATAAGCACTTTAGATAAGAGGGTGTCCAACTGCACACTACACCACCTGTCAAAAAACACTCAGATAAGGATACACTGACTTTGAGAATGTCAGTTTCTTACACATTTAGGACAAAATATGAACCAGCATTGCAAACAAACTTGCATCAATTTTAACCTGCTCCCGGAGGAAATGAATCAAGTTTTGCGCAGCAATTTTGTAAATAAAGTGAGGAAGGAAACAGCGACCTCCTCAGGCTGTTGTGAGACACTGTCGTCTGGCGTCTCTGCCGCCTGTCAGTATTCAGTCAGTGGGAGGGTAACGTAGACAGCAGCAGCAGCAGCAGCAGCCTCGGAGCTAAAACCAACGTGACAGACTGGAGTCTTAATAACACCGCCCGATCCGAGAGCAGCACTTCCAGAGAAACCCTAATGCTGCATATGGAGGCTACCAGTTGTCATTTGTCGACTGCTGCATAAGGAGAGCGCCTGAGCCGGCTCGACAGACCGCGGTGGATGTTGTTGCATTGTTCACGTGAAAGGAAGAAATTCGCTGGTTTGCAGCGGATCCGCGTGCAGTCGACCGGAACCGGACTCTGTTGTTGATTTGTCATAATGTTTTATCACGGGATACACCGATGCGCTGGATACCGAATTTAGTACCGAGTCATTGCATCACGTTGGATCCAGCAGCCCCCGTGTTGAACTTGGCCTGTAGAGCAAACAGCACGTAGCTCTGCTAAATCTATGGGATTTGTATTTTCTGATCGTCCGTTTTTCCAGCCGTGATTCGTTTTCGTCCTTATTACTATTTGGCGTTTACTTCTCTCAAATTATTCGCTCGGTCAACTCAAGCAACTGCGGCTGTCGCTTTGTCTACATCTGAGAGGAATGGATGTGACGATACGAAAGGTAATCGCTGGCCAGCCTCCTATTTTTTCAATGCAGCGGATATTTTATAAACCTCGGCTTGTTTATTATGGTCTGACAGGCATGCGATATGAAATATATATTGTGTGTTATAGCCTGGTATCTCGCGAGCGCTTCCTGTTCAAAAAACGCTATTAAACGCGCGCGGCATAATTTTAAGAATGAGTCTCGCGACCAACGTTCGCCGTTACTTGACAACTTTTCGAAAGCGTCACTGATCACTTTTAATCACATAAACGCGTCCAAAATGCAAAATACGCCAGAGGTTGTTTCAGTTTTGTGCTTGTCTTTTGCTGGAGAATTACAAAAATCCCCCAAATCTCTGTTGGCCACCCCACGTAACGAGGGCGACCCGTCTCGCGACCCCCGCGTGCGCAGTAGACGTGTTCATCTACCATTACACGCTTTGTTTTGTTGACATTTTGAGGCACAGCATTTAATTTTTTTTATATTTATACGATTGAAACTGAACACCTGTGAAAACCCTGCAGTCACACGCACAGAAAACCGAGTTAGTCTTAGTAGTCGAAGTGGCTTACGTTTGCGTTCAACTTTTGTAACGCTAGCTGCTTTAAATGTAATGCTGAAGTGTATCTTTAATGCTGTTTGCAAGTATATTTAGTAAAAACTTCATAACTTAATATGTCTAATTTCTCAGATAAGTGATGCTGTTGTTGTATTTATTAAATGCTGAGTATAATGGAGATCAGCTTTTAGTGCTTTTAAACCTGCAAACATGAACTTGAGTGTGCAATTAATATGTTTTTTATGTGTCTCTTGTAGTAAACCTGGACCTGGATTTTGGGTTTCGGTGCCAGGTTTTCTTGCACTCTGAAGGTCTGAAGAACATCAAGGCTCTTGCCCTTTTCCTTCTTGCGGTCCCTTATGCCCAATGACGGCTGTCTCCGGGTCACTGCACGATGGATGAAGTGGATTTGACAGTTTTTGTCTGTCACCATCAGTGCTTGCCTCTCAGTGACTGTGTCTTGTTCTTTTACGTTTATAAAAGAACACCTCCTCTCTTGGGCTCTGGCCCCTTACACTGTAAGAGTAACTGTTAGTAAGGAATACCCCACGGAGGGGGCCTTCCAGCAAACTCTGTGGTTCACGTGAGCTTTTCTAATTTTTTTCATAGGCTTTCTGTGCCACAGTCAAAAGCAGAAAGAGGAGTTTCTGCAAAAGGTCAAGGTTTACATTTGAGTTTTTTTCATAATAATTTATTTATACATTTAAGGTTTTTTTTCTCGGAGAGATGTCGTCGGAAAATCCCAACAAGGTGGTGACCTTCTTGGCCCCTCCACCTCCAAAGAATGTGAACGGCTCCGGTTCGGACTCGCTGGTGGGTGAGAAGCTAGACACGGAGGTCAGAAAACGACGCCACACCATGGATAAAGATCTGAAGACGGCTGAGCACAGATTCTTTAGGCGTAGCGTCATCTGTGACTCCAATGCCACAGCCCTGGACTTGCCCAGCAAAGCCTGCATCCTCACCTCGCCTCCGGACTGCGAGCAGTTCATTGTGCCTGTGGTTCTGGGTTCGGCCCCTGATGTTACCATTGACACCCAAGTGAGTGTTTCAGGTGTCGTATTGGAAGAACATGCAGAGGATGGAAGAACTGCTGGGGTTGATGGGATTGTGGAGGTACAGAGCCCATCTGTGCAGGATGTGGGTGTGAGGCAGAGCGAGGCCCTTGGGATGGCGGAGGAGGAGTCCAGCGACGTGCCCGACAAGGAGCAGGAGAGCAGAGTAGCAGAAAAACGTGATGAGGAAGAGAAAGGGGTGGCGAGGGCCCGTGCCGAAGCTGAGCAGAGGGAGGCTGAGAAAGAGGCTCAGGAGGATGAAGAAGTGGAGACCAAAGCTGTGGGCACCTCGCCCGATGGACGTTTCCTCAAATTTGACATCGAGATTGGACGTGGCTCGTTCAAAACCGTATACAAGGGCTTGGACACGGAGACTACGGTGGAAGTAGCATGGTGCGAACTTCAGGTAAGAAGCTACCATGTTATCAATTATGATCATGTGTATTTTGTTTGACGTGAACTCTTCAAAGTGTTCCTGTAACAACAACAGAGCCATCAATACAAAAATGAATTCCAGGCTTACAACAGGAAGTCATGTTGGTGTAACTTGTTTGTGCAGTTTCGTGGCCATGCATGGTTCTTATGGTGCCCCTACAGGATGTGAGCGAAGAACAACTTTGGTGAAGTTGTAGTTTAGCCCCAAAACATACTGTACATGTGCATGTAGATTATGCTGTCATGCTTGGTGTCATTATAAAGATAGTTAGCTGTAAAAACCCCTACATGTTAACCAACCGAGTCAGCAAAGTTCTCTTCAAACCGTTGCTCTGCCATCACAGTAGTTGACCTGAAAGACAAAATCATCATAGCTGCAGCAATGCGAAGCACAATTGTATTGTCAATATGAATTCCTGATAAGAATAACTTGCATATCAGGAAGTGGTTAAATTGATATATTTCTAGAATTCCAATGTTAGTTTGATTTATGTTGTTCATTGTTGCATTCAAAAACTAAACAGATCACAAATTTAAAACATGTAGGATACGTGTTGAATTTCCAGTGCTGTCACTATAGTGTTAGTGCAGTTGATCTCAATCTCTTTGACCTCTGAATTAATAACAATTCTCACATCATTTAAATAATTCTGAATTATAATTCTGCAGCCTTCTTGTTGAGAACCACTGTATTTGCCTCTGGGCGTTGTGTGGGTCACACACTCACATCTACATTCATGCGCTTACAAAATGTTATTTGTATTGTAGCCTATTACTCTCTCTATAGAGCTATTTTAGTTTCAAACCAAGAGTAGAGCTACATTAGGTCAGAGTTGTCTTTTTTTTTTTTTTTTTTTATAACACCTTGACATCTAAATCTGACAAATTGGGTCTTGGCTAGTGAATCTCAGTTGGATCTCATTACATACAGGCTCGAGCGTTTCCTCTAAATATCACAAGACCCTCTGTGTTCGTCCTGGTATCTAGTTTCCATTCAGTATGGACCTTTCGTGAAGCAAGAATAACTGCACACAGATAAAGATGGATTGTTGTTAGTTGCCTGGTGAAGGTCCTTGTGCATAAACTGAACTGTTATATACACCGCTTTAGTAATTCCTCCCAAGCTTTAATAGATTTAAACCATTACATAAACATGTCAAAGCACATACGGATGAAAGCGTGCAAAATATGCAGTGTGGGTGGGGCGGAAGACTGTGGAATGTAAGAGTGGATGGTGCCAGTGACGTCAGGTCGAGGGGTTTGAACTGATGTGCATTGGTGGAAGCAAAATAGCGTTATGAAGTGTGGACACTTGCTTAAAAGGGGGATGTGCTTTGCATTTAAAGATACATTTTTAGACCATCTAAGTAATTCAAGGGTCAAAGGCCAAGCAGGAGCAGAGGTCTGGCCACTGAAAACCCCTGGATTGCTTTGACAAAGGGAGGGCACAGGAAGAGAATCAAGGGGGGAGCAATACTAGGACATCAGGGAGGGTTGCTTTGTGTCCGCCCCTACTTTCTCTCTCTCTCGTTTTCAGTCTCTTTTTCATTTTCATCACTCTTTAGTAGTTGTAAAGTATTTTAAGCCTTTCTGGGCATCAGTGAAAGAGACTTTTCTTGGATGCAGAAGAGGAAAGAAGATTATCTAGTCAACTTTGTTAATGAGACCTCTAAACTGCTCTTTTTCCCATCTGCCGAGCTTGTTTTTTTTTTCTCGCATTTGAGATCACTTGGTAATTTGTTTCTTTTCATGTATTTACTCAAAACATTTCCTCCTATTTGTCTGACATTCTAATGTTCTCCAGTTCCTCCATTAGCATGCAATTATTACATATTTAGTAGCAAGAATTGTGCCTTCAGTTGTTTGAATAGAGGTTTTAGTTACCCAGCATGCATCGGTAAATCCTCATCAATATTTTTATTTTGTTTTTTAAAAAAAGGGTCTCTCTTGTCCTCTCTGCCTTGGTATGTGTGGAATCATAGATGAGCTAGTAGGATGACAAAGGCCGACACCCCCTGCCTCCCAATTCATTCCTCATGGATTCAGGGAGATGCGAGAAAGGGCTGTCCTAATAGAAGCCAAGGCATCTCTTTACGCTTTTGTTTTTCTATTCAGCTGAATTATAATAGTAAAGACATGAAAGGGTGAGCAAGAGCTAAATGCACTGTGAAGAATTCAGTCCCCCCTCCATCTCTGCACTTCATCCCCATCTATCTCTCTGCCAAATGTTTTCCTAAAATGCCAAATAGTTACAGAGCTGAAACAAAGCAGGGTGCAGTCATAATATTTTGGATGTGATGTTAATCTTCACTTAGCAAGCAGCACATAGTATTACTCATACTTGTTTAACAAACCCCTGACCCTTAGTATTAAGCGTTGGTGTGTAATGTGTCCTGTACAGTTTGTGCTGCGAATGTTGTTGATACTTTAATTTATGTGGCCTAGTAAAAGAGAGATGTGGAGATTTGGCTTGAAAAAAGCAAGTACCACTCACATTTTTTTACTCCAACATCCTTTTTTTTATGTAGAAATTGTATAGTTGTGTGTGATTTTAATTTGATTTTAGTTCCCTTATGGTTTGTAAGATGGTTAACATCCACTTCTCCAAACATCACACACATTTTTTTTTTCTCTTCATGAGCTTTTCCAGCGGACTTGAGGAATGGAAACCACTTGCAATTAGTTGTCTAAACACATGCGCACACACTCACACAGGGTCCTATGTCCATACGTTCACAAATGTATACTCTGATCCAGATGCAAGCTGTTGACTGAGGTTTTGACCCTAAAGTATTTAAAACCGTGCGGCTGTCGCGCCATCAGCCTTATCACCATATGTTAGCTGTGAGATATCCCAGTGCAGGAATTTGTGCAGGAGGTGCCTAAACACTGGGTCGGTTTAAAAGAGACATGCCCCAGAGAGAGTGTCGTCATTCGTGAATAATGCAGAGGATGTTAGGGGAACAGTTGAGGAAGAAATCCAATCCCATGGATCCCAGCCATAGCCGTTTCCCTTTTCATTGTTGAAATCCATTTTTTTTCCAAAGGAGTAAGAAAGACAAAGACAGGAGCAACGCTTCCTTCATTTGCAAGCGCTGATCTCCTTCCTCATTTACAGTACTGGCCCGTGTGTATGTGAGTTTATCCATTGTGTCTTACACTGACTGGAAGGAAAAAAGATGTCATTGTAAATGGAAATATACTGAGGGCTGTGCCATTGTTAGATACTATCTGATTGGCATTAAGTTTCTCTTGTGCTTTTTATCTCCCCTTAATTTGGATCTGATGTTTTTTTCCAAGGTATTTTTTTAAACCTCTACAGTTGCACAATGAGACAAAAGTGTATGCAAAGCAGAAAATGTGTGCATTCAACACATACTCTTGACAGCTTTCCTTTCTTGCTTTTCTTTCTTGCCTTCCGCTCAAGGTTTGAGGCTGTTGCGGTTTCACTTCTCACTAGATTCATAATAAATCTATTTCCTACTACTGAGTCTGTCAGTTCCTCTCATCCTCGCTCCATGTGATAACTTTTTGGCAGCGTTTTATTTGTTAATCTTAATGCACGTACACATTAACATTTTTGAATGCAGGTATCTGCAACAAGCAAGTTAGTGTATGGCTGCATAGTAACTCTAAAGGACAGGGCCACTGTAAATGCTTCACAGGTAACATAAAGCAAGTTGTACTCCTTCCAAAAGAATGCGTAATCTCATACAGCTGCTCGTCTGTCTCTGACATGGGAGTTTTTTTGCCTGCTGAGGCTTGTTGGAGCCCAGTCCTGCAACACTGTGCTCATCTCCTTTTTGAGATCCTGATCATAACGTGAGATATGAAACACTGTAATTCAAGTTTCAAGACTTGTGAGGAACATGTGGTTTGATCTCTTGCGATCTCCTCATTGTCTCTCTGTGCTGGTGGTTGTGTAGGTAGCGTAAGTGTGTTAAAGGTCACAATGGGAGGGCAATAAATTCCTCACGTTTCATTGCTCACCTCAGCCCCTTGTCCTAACTGCCCCTCATTTTATTCAATAAGCCTCTTAAGATTTTGTTTACACACACATATAGTACTTTTACCATTCAATTACCTTCACCCTAATGACCCCATTTGTTCTAGTTTGTTGTCAGTGGTGGAATAGTTAGTCCAATTACATGCATGATATTCTGATTAGTTAATCAAATTGATTGCAGGTATTTTCTCAATCTAAGGACAGTTTTTCATTCTGTGATTTTGTTCCAATGACGTAGCATACCCTATATTTGGAAGCATGTAAACCTTGTATCCTGTATGACGAGCATCTTAGGGGCTGCTCTTGAAGTGGCTTTTTGCAGAGTGGTCTGGTTGGACCCACAACTCCTCCCATATTTCAGTGGCTGTTTCGCGTTCACATTCTCTGGATTCTTGTGGCAGGACGTCAGCTTTAAAGCAGGACAAAAAAACATAAAGGAGGGGGACATTCGATTAAATGAGGCTCTCTCTAGTATTGTCTGCCTCACCCAACCACAAACCAAGCTGAAAGCTCAGAATAGCTGGATGGATGTAAGATGTTTTGGAGTTTGATAAGCATAAGAAGTAGGTTTCTTTATAGCGCTTGGCTGAAATGGTTAAGACCTTTTAGCAGAGTGAAAAATAGACGTGTGAAATTAGCTTGAAGCTTTTGCATTCACTTACTTCTGTGAAGTACATTTTGGGCCAAGTCTGCATCCGTCTCTCGTTAATTAAGAGCTCAGACTTATGAAGTATATAGATCTATTTCATGTGTGGTCTGTAAAAGTAAAGCAAGTCAGGATATGTAGCAGACCTGGCTTTAAATGTGTTTGGTCTTTCATCAGACCAGTGTGAGTGCAAAACATGCTAATTTTTCCAAGAAAGCTTGAATTTACTGAAAGGCTGTTTTTTTTCCACTTTTCCAAATCTTATTACAGGTATGTGATACTGCTTCACTCAATCCGGAGGAATGTGTCTTGTTTAATTGGAGCCACAGCAGGCTGTTTCTGCTAAATGTCAGAGAGATTTTAGCACTGTCACACCTTTATAAATGCAGTGCTAGAAGTGTAGCCTGAGCTGTATCAATGATAGTTGGTGTTTATTGGGTTGTCAGGGTCTGTTACGTCATTCCAAGGCAGTGTTAAACCTTCTGTTGTGGGTGCAAAACTAGGACCAAATCTTTCCTGCCAGAGATTGACTTAATTCGGGATGCTCAAGCAAGCTCAGCTCATCCTCTGCAGTAACACCATTCTGTGCAGTAACACCTCTCAGTGACCCCAAACCAGGTAGCAAAAAAGAAAATATATTAATTAATTACAGAATCTTGATTTTCTTCCCCCATTTACAAGCTAAAAATAGCCACGCCTCATCTGCCGCTGTCGTTCCACTCCATGGTCAGAACTGGAGCAGACAGTTTTGGGTAATGACGTGGGGCAGAGTTGGCCTGAGGGAATGTTTCAGCTCTCACATGAGCTTCAGGAATGAAAAACCAAGTGTGGCACAATCTCAGCTCAGCTGTTGTGCCCAACTGTACATTGATGCTCTACGTTGGTCACGGTGACCCTCCCATGTAATTGTATACTGAGTCTCAAATGACATAGCCACGATTTGTGGATATTGCACATAGACTTTGATGAGATCCTGATTAGTTGAGTTATGCAATTTCTTACAGTAAACCTGTCAGGTTGACTGTCCCACACTTGTGAAATGATAGTGATTGTTATTCTATGAATACTATTCTTGTGCATTTTACCTGAAATTGTGAAAAAGTCCCCAATGACCCTTCAACATTCCTTCCCTTGCAGCAGTTTTTCTGTCTTCTGCCTCTGCCGTGTGGAATGTGACAGTCAGGTGGCTGGTTCCTGCCTTGCTGGACGTTCCCACGTGATGATGACCTGTCTGTGACCCTGCATAGGTTAGTGGGGTTAGTGTAGTTAGATGAGCACCAGGGGTCATCCATCTGACCTAAATTATGTTCCACGTATGTAGATAAAACGATGGATTCATTGTGTGTATAAATGTGAAGAGCATAGGCAGTCTAAAACATTCCATCTTCATAAATATTGAAGTATAGTGCTCAAATGTTCACTCTGCATAGAAAGCAGTTTGAGCTCCAGTGCTGCCTAAAATCTGTTGTCTTCCTGGACTCTTGTTTATGTGACATCCTCTCTGCTGTCATTTTCCGCTGTATGCCACTGGACCGGACAGCAAAAGACAGAAAGAATGCAAAATAGTACCACTGGAAAGTATAAAGTAGAAGCCCTGCCATCTTGTTCTTGTCAGGCCATCCTCATCGCTGTGAGTTCTTTTGATTCCAGACAGAGGCAGTCGGTATGGCGGTGCCGTGACGCTTCACATGTGATTCTCCCAAGCCGAAGGAATGCAGGCCTGATGCCCTAATCTGGTACGCTTTGCTCCGAGGCTTGTGATTGCAAGAACAAACATATTCACTCCATTTTCAGGCTTAATGGATTTGAGGCTGCCCTGATGATCAGTGAACACCCTGAGCACCATAAAGCTTGTTACGTCATTGACGGGAAGCCTTGTTTCCAAAAGATTTCATTATTAACTATATTCTAAAAGTTTTGCTTTAGCAGAGTTCTGCATCGTCAACGGCATACCTATTAATAGACCAGCTTGTGCTGCGCTGAACAGCATCCAAGAATTTGGACTTTGGTTGACGAAGCATCTCGATTTTCTCTGCAGCTCTCTTGCTCTGTCTGATGTTCTTGTTTTGCTGCTGTCTATTCTGTCTTTGCATTTGTATCATCAAAAAGGAAAAGGAAGCCTTCAGCTTCCTGTGTGTAACATCTGATGAGGAAGCTCACTCTGTGCTGTCAGTACTTACAAACACTGTGGCTTTTGCCCTAGATGGGTCAGCAATGCTTGCTTCCTTGTTCCGCTTTACTTTTAAACTCGATATTCATCCTACGGATTAAACTTTACTTATTTGAAGTGCATAGATGTATCCCTCTTCTTGGAAAAAAGGACCGACAAAGATTTAATTTGTTGGAGGTCACAGAATTTCACTTGGTTGTTAGTAGGTGTTTTGTTTTAGGTGTATCATGTGAGCTCCATTCTTTATTGGTAGTTGCCCAAATCACATCATTATGCATTTGCATATTGTTGAACTCTGGTTGACACATCACCAAAAGGTCTTATGACTAGCGCATTCGACAAGAAGTTTCATCTCAAATGGGTCATTTCAAATACAAATCATGTTGCCACTAGATGTAGGCTTCTCCTTCATCTATGTAGGGAAGCTGTGCCCATTGAGGGGATAACATTTTCAACATTCAACACCTTGTTTTTTCAGTTTCACATCAGGGTGCTCATAGCGTGCACACCACATTAACGGTAGGTTAATTTTGACTTTGGTTTATATTGCTTTTCTCAGCTGAATGCTCCTCAAACCTTCTTACTGTACTCCAGGTATAAAAATGAGTCATGCCTGTCTCCACACAACTTCCTCCTTGCTGAGTTGCAGACACATGCAGACTAGTTGTGGTCAAATTGTGATTAATAGTTACTTGCACAGTTTTGCAAAGTTTCCTTTCAAAAAGAAGATCCAAGAAGAGGCCAAAATGTCCTCATTGTAGCAACTGGTCTTTCACCTTTTTAAACAAAGATCTACTAGCATGCTACCACCTGGGTTCAAAATTACAAGAAGCTGTTCTTTTGTGTCGTCTATGTGCATAGTTTTGTGTAAACAAGAAGAACAATCAGTCATAGATAAGGCTCCAACTCTTGGGTCTTGAGCATGGAGGTCCCTTCAGGTGATGCCGGAGGGCAGGATAGCAAACGTATAATAAAATTTAGCTCTCCGTTCTGCTGGTTTCCGTACACTGAGCTGAGTCAGTTTGGTGGGTCTATGGAGGAGGATGTAGTTGAGTTGAGCTTTGGAGCCTCTTGAGAAAGTTAGACTGATAAAAAGGCCTGATTCATCCAGACAAGAGACAGGTGTTCATGAGAGCTGATTAATTCAGTGACTCACCTACACCTGAACACATGCCTTGGCTTGTACTTCATGACAGCAGAGTTTGTCGCCTCTTCAGTGTACGTAATTGTGGTGTAGCATATTAACGTCTGCTGAAGATGAATCTAAGCCTTATTAGTCACTGACGACTCTTACTTTGTTCCTGTTTCTCACACACACTCATAAGATGAAGAAATTATCAAGGCCCAACATTCTGGTTGGAAGTTGCAAAAAACAGCTTGCTTATCTTAAGTTCTTTGAAGCAGTCATTGGTTATCAGTGTTCCTGTTCAAGGATAAAGGAGGCACTGATGTGTACCCACTGCTTTATCATGAATCCTGCAAGATTTTGTTCCCTCTCTTACTCCTGCTTTGCATTTATTCAGATATTTCTGGGAAATTGAGAAAAAGCATCTCAGTTCCTGACTGTATCTCTGTAACGCTCGCTACCTCTCTCTCGCTTGTTCCTATAAATAACTCTCATGTGGGACAAAGGTGTCAGTAGCGCATGATTTACATTTTGAGCGCCACTTATTTACCTCTGCTGAACCGTGTTCTGCTCTGCTGAGCGCTCAGTGGTGCTTTCCCTTTACAGGGCCCTAGTAAACACCCTGGGCAATGGGTGCTAACTCCGGGCAGAAGTCCAAAATACTCTCCTTTCTCTCCACTCTTACCCCTTCTCCTGCATTCTCTTCAGTCCAGCGAGCTAATCTGGGAAAATTACGTGAGGTGGGGGGTGGTACAGTGCATTTGCAAAAAGCTTTTTTTTACAGGTTTTCCGGAGAAACTGCTGTCATGACAAAGACACAGTTTGAAGAATCACAAAATTAGCAACATTTTAGCAAATAATAACAAATCTGATTGACGTGCACAGACAACATTATTGGTACCTTTTTACTGGATCAAATAGTTCAACAAGAAAAATGCAATACTTTTAACTGAAAATGTTGTAAAAAAAAAAAAAAAAAAAAAAAAAAAATGGCTACTGTCTTGACTCGCCCCAGCTGTGTTGGAAAGCTGTTATTACATGAAAGGGATCTAAGGAGATTACTAAGGTTTGTCAAAGGGCTGCAGATTTTCATCAATTCCTTTGTGTGATCCTAGGGATTATGAATATACACATTTAAGTGTGTAATATATTTTTTTTTTCTCCATTATGGATTAAATTTAGCTGTTGTAATTATTGACCCTGAGTTTCCTTTGATGCAACAGACATCAACTTTAATCATCACTGTTAGGGATTGTTTATATAATCATCACGAAGCATTTATATATATATATATATATATATTTTTTTTTTTTTTTTTTTTTTTTTTTATTTTCATTTTTTTTATTAATCTTCATGTTTTTGTTCATAGTTTACAAACTTGCTTTTCTCTCCCATGACTTGCTTTTCTCATCAAAGGAATCGGCACTGCATATTAACTTTCATGCGGTCACACACTTGTCATCAGTTTAGATTCAGTGCCCAAGAGATGAAGTGATCCACAACATGGCTGCCAGGCAGATGCCTGAACTTTGTGCATCTGGGCCCGTTGCTGAGCAATACGTATCTTGTGTGGCCATGAGGAATGCTACGCTGTCACATTAAACCTGCTGCTTGCATCAACACACACCTCACCCCAACTGAGGGGTCTCTCATGACCCGCCTTCTTCACCCATTTGGATGTCTGTCATCTAATCAGAGAGGCAGAAACTTGATCCCTCTCCTGTCCGCTTTACTCCACCCCCTCCCCACTTGTCCTCCCACCACAGCTGTTAACGCACCACCAGTAATGTCTTTTCTTATAAGTGTCATTCGCCCTATTCTGATTAAGGAAGTGCCGTTTTCGAAATGATTTCCGGAGCAAAGATATAGCATGTGTGTATCTCGTGTGTCAGATCGCTGCGGAGGTCGTCCTCTTCTGTGTAAATTACTCCACCGTTGATGGAAATGTGCTGCCCTTGTGTTCCCGAGAGGTGAAGTTCTCCATCTCATGAGCATGTTAGGATTGAGGGCCTCACAAGAGTCCCATTGTTCAGAGAGGAGAACAAACTCTCCTGCAAAGATATAATGCATCATATGTGGGATAGTAACTATTATGGTCAGTTTCTAAATGTGAAATGCATTTACTGCTGGGAAACCTCTAGGCAGACCTCCCTGCGAATAATTTAAAGACTTTAAAATCTTTTGTTAACATAACATAACATGTTAACAATGTGCTCTGTGATACAGATGGTGAGCATTCACTGCAGCTGCCTGCTTATTACAAATGTATCAGAACCCTCTTTGCCAACAGTGATAAACAAGAGTGTGTTTTCTGTCAAAGGTTTAATATAGGGCATAAGTTGTGAGCTGCTTTTTTTTTTTTACTGTGTCTTGACATTGTCTGTCCCTATTCCCTGTTGGTTGTATGAGGGAAAATACACATGGGACATGTTGTTAAATTTATTTTGTTCTCCGCAGATAAAACGTCATGCAGGTTTGCAGTAAGAAGTCTTGAGTTTTATTTTAAGTTCATTTCTTTAGAAATTACAGGCAAAGACCTGTGCTTTTTGATTTCCCTTTGTTTATCTTTGTATGCAATGGAGTTATTAGTTATATGTGCTTTTGAGGGTCAGTTCTGACAGCTAAACTATAGGCCGGTGCAAAACTGGACCACTGGAGCCGATCACACCACACAGAGCGCAATTACAAATGCAGACCATAATCTCAGAAACCCTTTTCTTTGAGTTCAGCCCTAAATACACAGGCTGTAATCTTCAAATCACTCCAAGAAAAATGGGCTTCTCAAACTCACTGGCTCCTTACAACCAAATCTCCCAATAAAAAGCACAGTAGGAGAGCTAGTCAGATCACTGCAGTCATTATTCTTTTTCCAGAAAATCTGAGACTCTTCAGAGAACACAGTCTCTGCCTTTCACATAGCAATGAATATATAACTAGGACCACTCTATATGCATGCTCTGACTACGTAAGCCCCACTCTCTTGAGGGAGAAGATTAGTGGAATGCAGATCATCTAGAAAGGGTCTTTTTTCACAGTGTAAGAGAAACCTGTAGGGGTTTCTGTGTTGTTAATAAAAGCCAGGACATACTAGTAACATATGTTTTCTTCTCTCTAACTTTTTTTGAGGGATCACACTGCTTGTAATGTGCTTAAAAGCTACAGCTCAACACACTAGTCAGAGGTGACTAGTCAGGAGCTTGATACTTCTAGTTGCCCCCGTCCCTGGGGTGGCTCTGCTCTAACCAGCACCATGTGTAGATGCATTGCATATTGCCTTGACTGATTGAACGTATGGGTGAGGGGTAGATAGAAGGAGGCTTAGGGGCCTATCAGGTTCCTCATGGCGTCAGCCCTGAGTCAGGCCTAAATGTCTAAGCATAGGCAAAGGACAACAAAAGGTCAGGTCTGGGAATCCCATGGGCTTTCACCCCATGCTTCAGCCAAATGGCCTCTGCTCTTTTCAGCCCATATGGTATTCCAAAAGTTTATTTCTTCGAATGGAATTTTTTTTGTGTGAGCTGATTGACAGACTGTAGCTGATTGATATCAGTGTTTGTGTTTTTCAACAACTTCTGCAGCTGTAATCAGAGCTCAGATGTCGTTCATTACCCAACGACTCAGATTACACTTATTTAACCTCTTGATCTCTTGTGTCTATGGGATTTATGGCCTTTAAAACTTTAATTAATGGAATACATAATCAATGCAAGCCTTGTTTCTTTGTAAGGGATTGTTTCATTTGACAAGGTGCTGGATTCCAGTTGCTATTTGCTGTGGCACAGCTGCTTTCATTCTCAGGTGAAATCTTCATCCTCATCAAGCTCACTACAGGAAGCCTAATGTTGCATCATTCACTATTTCCTGTAAATTCATGTGCACTATATGGGGTGAAAGTGAACAAAAATGAATTCTGAATAGAATAGATAGTTGTGTAGAATATTTAGGTATGGAAAATGATGACAGTATTTAATAGTAATAATACTAATTTGACTTTGTAATATAGATGCACACTTTACTAGCTTTGCTTTTTCACAGATAGTACAATTATACAAGAGTTATCAGTCAGTCATGTTGTATGCAATGATTAAGAAACAATGACAAAAATGTGCAACACCCCATATAATGCACTATTTGGGAAATGGGGAGCAATTTCGGATGCAGCTAAAGGGGTACTCATGGAATCAGAAGGAAGGGGCAGTGCTCGTTGATGTGGATGCCAGCAGAGTTTTTTATTGTCAGCTGACTAAAAAAGACCTGTAAACCCAAGATTCTTGGAATATTTGCACATTTTTTGCATTTTTGTGTAAGAGTGCTGTTTGCTCATACTGCCGGATGTGAATCTGTAACTGCACCTCAAACATTCTCACAATCATGAGTCACGTCCTGTAGGAAGCAAGCTCTCAATTGAGGTTGCTGCTGCTATCAGATTAACCACGTTACGAGCCTCAAACTTCCCTCTGATTGTCAACACACAAGCTGATTCAGGCCACAGCTGGCCGCTTGCACCACTTCCGCAACTTAAGTTCAGCTAGTATGCTGCACAAAGGCGGAAAGTGTTTATCTAATCACATATGCTCAAGTTTTGCCATGTGAATCTGGCTATGCCACTGGTTGGTAAGGTCACGTTGGGTTTGACTCGCTTAAGTTTGGAAGCACTGAACTGAGAAAGCTACACTGAGGAAAATATTCTGCTGTATCATTCCATTTAACAGCTGGTAATGAACTACGGTACCTGCTGTAGCACTGATGAATGATCATCATTTGCCGTTAATCACCTGGTGACTTTGTTACCATGGCAGCGGATCTCTTAAGGGCTTCCTGTTCAGGTAAAGCTCACTATCCGCACAGCAGGTGTAATCGGGCACACTCCAGATGCGTGGGCTGTGAAACACTTTTTTTTTTTCTGTGAGCCAAATGGCTTTGTCACATTTTAAATGCACTGATGACATTCACATCAGCCTTTTTGTAAATTCGGAAGTTTATTATGTGTAATGAGGGTTTGCAAAAACAACAACATGCCAATGTCACGTCGCCCATCGTGTGGCAACAAGCCTGACAAAAACGTGGGATTGGCTCAGATCACTCATCAGTTGACTCACACGCCTTGGGCTGTTTGAAAACCGATGTAATATTTAGAATGATAAAATTCTAACATGGGATACAGTGTCTTTATCATTGTTTCAATCATTTTGATAGTATCTGTGGAGCTCATTGTAAGATACCATGGCAAATGACTCACAAGTTTCATGGAACTGGTGATACGCTATCTTGCAATTCTGAATGATCTTGACGTCATACCATTCTTCATTCAAGGATGTTCACACCACACATATGGCTCAGCAAGGTCTCGACATGAAGCAATAGTTTATCAGCAGCTCTGGAAGGAAACACCCTCAAGAAACAGCCTTGCTTTTTGTAGGAGCTGTCCGTACATTTGACCTCAAGTTGTCTACACCGATAAATTTGGCTTATTTGCCTTGCGATGAGAGGCTATAAATATGATTTGTTTCGCCTGGCTTAGTTCGACTCAAAATACCGTAAGCATGTGATTTTTGCACTGATCCAGATGCCTCAGCAAAATAAGGCTCTATTTGTGCACTCCTTCTGTCTTCGGGTTGTTTTTCAGGTCTCTTGTTTTTGTGACCCCTCGTACACTTATTTTATGCTTATTTCCTGCTTCAGGTGAATCCACAAATCAATCTAGCTTTCTTGATATCTATTAGTTCCACTGAAAATTCCACAGCATACACTTATTCCAAAGAACTCTTCGCTATGCATGCTCCAACAGAATATCACAGAGCATGTCTTTCATAGGCCTTCTTACGTGCACAATATTTGCTCATGATTCTAGAAGGCAAACTGTCATTCATTGCTCTGCACAAACCACCTGGACTTATTTAAAGAGTCACCTGACAGCTTTTTTTCTTTTCAGTCCTCCACGTACTTCACGTTCACATACTTCAGTGGCCCTAGGAAGTGTTTGGAAATGAAGCCACATTTAAATATATGTGTCATTGCATTACATGGCAAAATATTAAACAAAGTTTCACTCATTGGAACCAGTTGGTAATTCGAAAGAGGCTTGTCGCTGCTTTTTTTAAGTGTGACCACTGACAGCCCATCATGTCCTATACCACAAGCCAGCACTATTGAAAGTGTCTTTAAACTACTTGTCTTATTCTTAGCCCTGAATATTTTCATTTCCTCTAATAGAGCTACAGAATTAAACACAATTGGAGCTAATGAAAGAATCTTTATTTTACTTGTCTCTAATGGTTGATGCTCCTCGCACAGGTCTTCGTAAAGCTAATCGTTCGATATTTGCTCCATTAAAATTGCAGGCTTAGCACCATCCATTAGAGAATACAGGTGAGCCAGCCTCGTTCAGGGACATTGTTATAGAGAGCAAAGGCGTATATTAGCATCAGTGCTATAGGCAGACAAGAGAATTGTGCCTGTACTCGTCCTTTCTTCCTTTCATCTACAAATAGCCTGCTCCTCATAAAAGTTCCTCACCACACGTCCTATTAACTTCGTCCGTTACCTCCCACAGCTAAAAACTCAAGTCCTTTGAATACACCTCCCCTCCATCTTTTCATATCTAAGGTGGCTGATTTAAAACGGACTGCATGGAGTTCATTCTGAGGTGAGAAAGGTTCATGCTGGGAAAGGTTGTGAGATCTTTGTTATATAATAATCATAATGTCCAAGGCTTTGGTTGAGGGTATATGAGGTATCCAGTCTATCTTAAATGTCATTTCGCAGCTATTTGCTCTTGTTAATGGCTTCAGGAAGAGGCAACTCTGGCATTGTTAGTTGTAAGTAGATATTCCTCAGGTCAAACAGCCTCATTAGCTAGATAAGTCAGAAGACTTTGTGGACCAGCACCCTTGTTTTAAAAAAATCATATGTAATGTAGCATGGCCCGTGTAGAAGGCAATTTTCCACAAGATTAGATTTATGCCACAAGAGTCATCCCAACATGGCTGTTACGTTACTCCTGGCAAAAAGCTGCATTCTTGTCCCGTTCTCTTGAACCGTGTCATGCCACAATGGTAACTTTGTAGAAAAGTAACATCTGTTATTGATGTAGTCATACATATACGTGGGTCCCGAGATCCTATGCATTCCACCTCCTCGGGAATTCACACCCAAGTTTTATGAGTGTATGTTGCTATTCATAAATTACTATGTATTGCAGACGTTATAAAGGCTCATGCGAAGCCATGAGGGATTTTTCAGAAGCATCAGTCATGGTCAGTGTAGATCATCTTTTAACTTTTTATTTATAGTATAAAATTAGCCAGTAAGTTTATTACTATTTAATTTATTAATGGCTGAAATCAGAGCCTCCCGTTTGTCAGTGACTGACGTGTCATTTCCTCTATGCTGACTTTGTGTCATTGTTCTAAAAGGCTGGCCTCTCATTTCCATTCTCATGGTCTCCTCCTTTAACCATGACTTTTGCCTTTTTAAATCCGTTTTTAATGGGAAGTAAAACCAAATGTTATGTAATTATCTGTTGTATCAGTTTGTTTTTAATGGTTTCCTTTTGAATGTTTTCTTTGCCTATAATTTGTTCTCGGTGCTTTGAAAGAAATGTGCAATGATTTGTGTTTTCATTATCTGCAAGCCAGATAAAGGTTGCTGGATTCTGAACTAGTAATAATTCTGAATCACAGTCATTATGAAATCATTTTACTAACTGGCCAGCTGGATAAGAAATCTGTTTAAAATCTCTGACTGAGCATATTGCTCAAAGTGATTAAGCTTTATTCCACTTTGACCTACATTTTCATATGACATGTGAATGAAACCTGCAGAATGCAGCATCCTCGCCCTACTGTTTACCCGTGGCGGATGATGAATCCACTTAAGACCCCTATATACAAACCTGCTTTGTATTTGACAGTTCTCACAGTGAGTTTTCAGATTTTCCCATCATGAAAGGATGGATGGCGTTCTATTACACGTTTTAACTTGTCCAACCATTATCTGTGATTCAAGCTATTTTAAGACAATTTTTTTTTAGATTGTATGCCTTGATTCTTTATCTTAATCAATAAAGTTGAGTCCTTAGGGTCAACAAGAGTTTGCAAATACACCCATATATTGGCTAAATTTCTAACAACTGTGTGGCATGGTGTACCAAAGTTGGCACACATTAACACCTGCCCCTATATGAGATATGATTTCTATCTCCATGTTTTACAGAGTGTTGCATGCTAAGCTTGCACTCTTTTATTTAAGGGCCGTTTAAATTAGAACACCGTGGTGTGCCCTTGACAAAGTACCTGCCCTGCCTTTGACAATGGGACATTAGGTGGAAAGAATGAGGGTGAGAGATGAATTATTGCAGGGTATTTTTCAAGCTCCTGTGTACATAAGCTGTTGCTCAATGACTTGCTGTCATCGGGTGAGGCGTACATGCCCAACTTGTGCTATGAGTCCTAGTGTATTTGCTCAGCTCTAATGTTTGCCATGAGACAATGTTAAGTTTATTTTTGTTGTTGGATGTAACCTTTTACTCTAGGATCATGGGCAACTGTGGAAACTGGGTTAGTGTGCTGCATGAACAGCCACTTGGCGGTGAGGAGCGCTCATATGGAATAGTTTAGCTCTAGCCAGAATGTAACAGAAGCATGTTACTGTGCTCAAATTGTTCTGCAAAAGATCTTCAAATTTGGGCCTGCTGCTGCTTATTAGATATTGTCCGATAGTGTTACACATTACACTGACCCGGTGTAAATATATGGTTTTCATTCAAATTAGCTTTCCTTCTTAATTTGGTGACTGTCATTTAAACTGTACGAAATAAAGTATCCAAGCATTACTGTTGCTAGTTTCATGTTACTACGCCCTTTCTTTGTGACTCAAGACCTCATTTGCTTTATCTGTATTAAATGTGTATACTCATCGAGGCTGCAGCATTTGAAGTGCAGAGGATGCTATGCACTAAAGTGTTTTTTCCCATCTTACAGTGCATCTAATCCCTGTATAATTGAGGGGGCGCGTGTACTGTGCTGTAGAGAGGCTTTAAGAGTGTGGAGGTGTACGAAGTACAAAGCCAGGACCTACGTTATCCTTTTATGTCTCCCTCAGGGTTGGTGGCGATTATAACTGGCTCTGTGGACCATTTAGGTTGTGAGCTTTAAATGTGAGTGGGCCTTGATTTATTTGAAATTTGACTCTTTATTAAGAGGGAGGTTTTGGCCATTTTTATAGGTATGGTTGTGCTATCTGATACTTGATAACCAGTTTCATTTGGCATTTTTAGTTGTTCTGTTTCCTTAAAAGGGGTTAAGTTGGAGCGAATGCAGTTATCAAAATCTCAATATTTTTAAAATATTTTTAAGTTTTAACCATTTTTTTTTTTTTTTTTGGGCTAACTATCCTTAAATTTAAATTCGTATCATGATCGCTAGAGCTGTACAGGACAGTAGTGAATGTCACCATAACCTGCTTATTATTCTGTCTGGTCTCGGATAACTCTAAATTGCTTAATTGAGGGATTTATTAAGCAACAGTCATTTAACATACCAGCCTGTTTAGGAACACCTTTCCTTAACTTTATTACGTTTTTATAAGTTGATTTGTGTCATTACTACAACAAGTGGACCATTGTTACATTCAGAGATTGTTTGCCTCTGCTCGGTTTGTGACAAATAAAAAAAGTAAGCCATTACATTGATTAAAAGGAGCTTTATTGAGGATCAGAGTGGCTAGAGTTCAATATGCAGATAAGCCAACGCATTCCCATGGTGATCATAGGATTATAGGATTTAAAAAAGTTCCGGAAATGTCTAGTTTGTGATATCTTACTAATTATGGTAGAATTGCAGAGGTGTGACCTAATATCTCAGCATTCCCAACTCCTTGACTTTTTAACAATGTAAATTTTAATGCTAGTTGCGGCGTGATCCGCCCTATCACCCAGCTTCTTTGTGATTTATTAGCGGTGTCATACCAAGCGTTTTAACCGAGCGAAACATTGAGGGTGCAGACCTCGAGGCTGTCACTCCAAACTCTCTCTGACATTCACACCATGCACCCTTGCTTAAAGCCTGGTTTTATTTCAATGGAAGATGGATTAGGCCATGGGGAATGGGAGGGGAATGAGTCCAGAAATCAAGAAGGACTGTTGTTGCAGCAGACGACATGCAGGTTTTCAGTAAATGTCTGGTCTGCCTGCAGAACAATGGTGCCTGTCTCTGGGTGACACTAGACTGCTGTGTGCTTGGCTCTGACGGAGAGCTCATCACCTCCTGACCTCACAGCCCAAAGCCTGTGACAGGCAGCGAGATGTACTGAAGATGTGCCTTGTCGTTCTGACCCACATAGCAGGCCACACAGCGCTCAGGGACACATGGATCTGGTTCAAAGTGAGACCATGAAAGGGCCTTATTTTAGCTTACACTGCTTCTCTCCTCATCTTGATCGGTCTCTGTCTCGCTTTTTTTTTTTTTTTTCTCTCTCTGTAGCATTCCTTTTTCCTCCTGCATTGTTCTCAGTTTATTTATAACTCCAGTTATGTACTGAGCTAGTTTAGTCTTACTTTTTGTAGTGTTTTATGAGGCCAGGGTTGAATGTGGGAATCCACATCGTATTGAGCGAGTCTGAGTGTAAATACTCTGAACTATAAAGCAACTTTCTCTAATGTAGATGACTATTTGTATTTGAATTTTAGTATGGAGGATAGCTGTTATTGAATCGGACAGCACTCGATGCAAATTAATTTAGATAATAGAAGCACTTAAAAGGTGATCATGGATCCACTTCATGTTTCCACACTATGAGCCTAATAAATGATTAATTGGGAAAATTATTGATTGAATGTTTCTAAGACACCTTTTTTTCAAAAACCAAAATCATTATGATAACTACAGTAAAAACCTGGGTTGTTGTAGTTAACCAAAAGTAAAAGCATAAAAAACATTACATGAAATAAAAACTTTCAATGAAATAGAATATATAAAAACTCAATGAAATAGAATATATAAAATAAGTTTTAGTGACTTTCCAAGGCAACATTTGTCATTTTAGTTTAGCTTACTAAAATAAAAGTACAGCTGACATGCTAAAATGCAAAAAAATAGAAACAAAAAATAATAAAACCTTTCTATAAGCTTTAAAACTTTAGTTTTGAGATTTTTTTTACTTTAAGTACTATTACAATTATTTCTATCACTCTGATTTCATAACTCAGGGTTAATGTCTTTTTAAGCATTGTTTATGTATATGTAAACCTTCTGTCACAAAATGCTGTGTGGGTGAAATTGGAGAAATTCCTTGTTCAGCCTTTATTACATATTCAGTGCATTGAACATTTTTTTTAATACAATTACTGTCAGATTTTAAATCGTCTGCTGTGAGCATAATTCACATTTTATAATGCATTATTCACTTTTTTCGTAGACTGATGTTTAATGCAATAGGGGGTTATAGTTTTTGCCAGTAAACTTATAGAAGAGTTGCATTTAGTTGCTATTCACGTGACCCTAAAACAGCCTCATTAAAAAAGGTCTTTTTTAGTCAACTAGCTGTCCAGAGATTCACCATTTGTCAAAGGCATAACAGCTGGAATTCCCCACAAGACCTTCACCTTGACCTTTAGTTTACCTCCCAGTAAACATTACTCTTAACTGAGACAACTGAACTGTTCATTAAAAGATAACAGAATTATGCTCTCCACCAAATCACCCTGGGGGGGGTTGAACTGCAGTTTCCAAAAATTAGGCCACACGGAACACACAGCCCTGGTTCTGAGCAGTTTGTTAAGTGGTGATTGATGGCAAATCTTTAGGTTTTAGTTTTCCTTCCCTAATTGGAGTCCAACATCTTTCAGATCTAGATGAAGCTGTCATGGTTTTTGTTCAGCTAGTTCAGTGTTGTTTGAAGGAACAACTGTTCAGTCTTATTCAAAGCAGATGCCTGACTGTTACACTTTTCCTTTTTCATTTCCTCTGTCATTTCTCTTCTGTGTAAACCCCTCAGGACCTCTTTGGCTTGATGTCTCGATCTGCACTGAGACTTCATAGGAGGTTATCAGAAACGCTGCTCGCAGGGCAAAGCAATCACTGTTGTGCACGAGCAGCACCCCTGCAATTCTTTTACCCAATCAACTGGACTTTCTGCTTAAAGGAGCCATATTTTACGTCTAACATTTTATTTCCCTCCCTGAAGTCCACTTCTAATGTTAGTCAAGTTAGAATTTGAAATCATTTTTTGTGCTACTGCACTTTTAAGGCTTCAATATGTAAATAATCTCAACTCTGATTGATTTACCCAATAGATTCATGTGTTCATGATTTTTTTTTTTTTAAAGAGTAACCAGTTTTTTGCATTCGAAATTAGTGAATGTTAATGTATTTCCACATACAGTATTAAATTATGTTTATATCCAAAGAGCAAGAAAATCCTGTTTTAACTTTAACGTCTAGTGTTTCTCAGTATGTTGGTCTAAAGCTAAAACATTTTTTGCAATACATTTTGATGTATAAAACGAAGGACATTTTTCAACTAATATTAGTAAAGGCGCAAAGCAGTCCTAAATGCTTATCTTTGGTTAATAAGAAGGCATGAGCTGCGTCAGTTGGGAAATTTGAACCAATGACCTGGACTTCATGTGACTAGGGTAAGAGATCCAGTAAACAGGATCAAATCATAAACAAGCCGCCAACATCTTACCAGCTGGGTCATTCTTTTTTTAAATAAAGAAGGTGGAAAAATGTATATTTGCAATTGAAACACAAATAATATTTATTATTGGATTGTTGCCTTCAGAAACTTTTCTATTATTAGATCTTTTCCTTAAATGGCTGCAACACACAGTACTGATAAGCTACTACTAAATACTGCTAAAGCAGCTTTGCAGTTATTTGTAATGTTAAAAGTGCTATGCAAATAAATGCAAATTGAATTTAATAGAACTGCGATTTCTGCTTTAATAGCTTTTTATGCGCCTTTCAACCTGCAGACGGAAAACAGGGCATGCACTGATTCGGACCGCTCAGATGTCAAATGAAAGTCTTATGATGTTTACAATGGTCTGCAACAGCGAGAGTGCAGCCTGTGTAACTGTGGGGATTTTTTAACTTATGATCGGTTGTCCGTTTGGCTCAGAAATGCCCAGAAGGCTCCATGTTGAACCGCTGCCCTTTTTCCACTTTATCAAGGCAACATGCAAAACAAAGACGGTGCACATGTGCCTAGTGGATGTGGTTCATACTTGTTTTGACGTATTAAACTCCTGTCACGGCCATTACTAAGTGCTGCTGGGAAATGGAGCACAGGCTTTCAGGCAGTCATGTGATTGAATCTGTCCATCAGCCGGGTTGCTCATACAGTTATCATGCACATCACAGCAGCTAAGCTGATTATTCCTTCACTCAGTCTATTCCTTCACTAACCTATTTGAGAGTATATAGTTGTCGTTTTCTCTCATCAGACTTTTCTTAGTGTATTTTGGGGCTAGATTTGGTTGGATTTTATATCCACGGTCTACTACATGCCCAGCACACTACGAGCAGGGGAGGGGTGGTGGATGGTATTTTTAGAATCACTGTTTGACTGGCGCCCGTGTTTGTGAAATATGAATCCTGGAGAAGATCAGAGGGAATGAGGTCCCCCTGGAGAACAGAATCTTTGTCTTTCCATTAACTCAGACTAAGTGCTCTGCATGCCCACAATCGCTTCAGGAAGTACACCGGTGAATAATGACGCTTGGCGACTCTGTGATTTGCTAGAGTAAGCCACAAAAATACTCAATGCAAGTATGCAGAGGCTTGGCCAACATATGAATGTAAACATACATACTTAAGACGAATTCTTGCATTACTGCGGTGGTAAGAAAACCCAAAGGCACATGTTAGATTTCAAACATTGTGCCATTAAATCGCAATTTGCTGACTGTTTAAATAACCTGCTTGCCGAGAATCTTGTTAAACCAGGGGTCTCCAAACTTTTTCAGGCCTCTGGCTGCTTGGTTGGAGAATCTGAGCTTAGATCTTGTTACATATTTTACAAAATGGCTCAGAATAACATAAAGCAGTGAAAATAATCATTATAGGTGAGCAAACTCGTTTAACTTCATACTTACTTAAAGTTGTATTGTAATGAAATTAAGCTTTAATCTACTTCCCTAGAGTATGTTTTGTTGCTCACGGTTCCACTTTTCAACCACCTTAAACTTTCGCTCATCAATGCAGAAGCACACACTTGTTCGCTTCGCAGTGCATCTGGCACGAGTGTAAAACAAGAGGCCCAAAACAAGGTTCTGCAGTTTGGATCCTATTATTGTGGAAAAGTACTGTCACAGATATGGATTTGTGTTCTTAGAAACCAGGGCCTGGGGCCAGTTTTTTTCCCCCCTTCATTCTTTTTTGGCATGAGATTGGACAGATGTGACATATTACAGTGCAAGCGTAACTGAGGATATGGTCTTCACTTCACGATGGTGTTAGCATACCCTGAATAAGGATCAACTGTTATATTTTGTACATGAAATAGAGAAATGAATTAGCTGTGTTATGAAAAGCAGCTGTTTGTTCTGTAAACTGCTTGGGAAGTTCCCCTGCTGAAGTGAACTTTAGCATGGATAGTCAGGCTGTGTTTTAAAAGATGCGTTCATGGCCTGATGCGAATCATTAGATCTGTAGCCTGGCAGACACGGAGAACTCAGCAGCTGTCTGCAC
This sequence comes from Enteromius unitaeniatus, assembly GCA_032359435.1. NCBI lineage: Eukaryota > Metazoa > Chordata > Actinopteri > Cypriniformes > Cyprinidae > Enteromius > Enteromius unitaeniatus. The sequence goes on along the minus strand of JAUMHI010000037.1, from coordinate 4,030,892 downwards.
TCTGGAGGACTAACACTTCCTCCTATGGCAGAGAAAATGAGCTTATGGAAGGCTTTATGTTTTGCCAGAGCCCTGTAGTCGATTAAAACAAACCCCTTCTGTTAAGAAAATCCTCAATGATGATAGCCCTACAGTTATAACTACAACTTTTCTGAACTCAAGTAGTTCGTTCCAGCTAGACTGCAAAGTTCTTGTAATACAATTGTTGTCTATCTCTTATTTCAAAAAGCATATTTTAAAGTTAGTTTTAAGCAAGTCGGACATGGCAGTCTGACAGATTATCAGGGTTATACTTTTTTTTTCATGCTCTTAAACTTTTTAGTAGAAAGTAGAAATTGCAAGTAAATTTATATAACAAAGGAATTGCAAATAACACGTTTAAAACAGTGCTTTGTTTGAAAATATTTATATTTATTACAGGTATAAATTTATATTATTATGTTATATATAAATACATTGAACATATGTACATTTTTTTTTTTAAATCTGTACACGCATGTGTTTGTATTGATATCTTTATATATACATAATAAATCTACACATTATACTCACATCATGTAAAAGAGATTTTTTTTTGGATGCGATTAATGGCGATTGATCATTTGACAGCACTTTTTTTATTGTCTTTTTTTAATTAATATTTTATTCAAATGTCTTTATTTTAATAAACTTGTTTGACTAATTAAAACATTTATGTATTTTTAGGTATCTATTAATTCGTTAAACTTTTAAAATAAAATTCACTCTGTCTCCTTTATTTTCTGTCTGTATTTATATTTTTCCCTTTTATTTAAATACACCTATTTAATGAATTAAAGACATTACTTATATTTTTAATGTGACTTTCGATATAAAAAGAACATTTGTGATATCAATCAAATTTTTTTTTTGCTGTATCAAAATGACAAAATTTGATCAAAAAGCACACCGTAATACGAACTATCCTAGTTTCTAAAGTAGGGAATTGCAGAAGACTACATACTTTGTTTATGGCAAAATGACAAAAAGCATCTGAATTATCTAAATGTTTTGAAATTTGGTAAACGACAGAATTTGTTTGGTTCATGCAACCTCTGTTTGGACTCGAGCATCACCTGACCCGTTGCGCACATGGTAACCATCCCAGAGTTCAGGAGCCTCTAGTTTTATCTGTAAGTGTTGAGGTTCACCGTTTACTGAAGCCAGCTCTTATCTCTGAGAGCTTTGATCTACCGTTTGCTCCATTCCCCACTGGCATTGCCTACGAGAATGCTATGCAACCAGCTAGCATGAGTCATGGCAATCCGTTTTATTTGCCTTTTTACAAATGCAAATCTCAGGGGTTATTCAAGTGTGCTGTTATTCACAGGCGGATCTCACAACTGCCTCTTTATCAGCCTGCTCCCCAGATTTGATTCACTGATTGAAATGACGTTTGCTTTGCTCTTACTACATATTTAGTCCAGCTCTCTGATGTGGTCGAAGCTGCTTTGATCCAGTTCCCTCCACATCCACAAGGTCTTATTGCGTCTTATTTTGCACCCGCACAACTTCTGCAAAAACGCTATCAGGTGAGAGTCTCCCATCTGCGGGCTGAACACTATCTGTCCCATTACTCTATAGAAATAATACCGCAGTAAAAAAGACTCAGCCTTTTGAAGAAAACAGAGCAGCTCTGTGTTAATTCAATTTCAGGAGTTGGCATCGTATCCATTATCATAATTGTGTTAGCATTTGGCTTATTTTCTCAGAAAAGAGCAGGGGTGAGTTTTCTAGAAAAGCTTGTTGCTGTATCTGGTTACTGCAGTATTTTTTGGCTTGTTTACAGACAGGAGGGCTCTGCAGCTGCGTTTATATCTCCATGCCAGGCCAGAGGTGTAGACCAAAAGATATTTTGTGCGCGACAGTCAAGTAAACAGCTGATTGTTCGGCGAACTGCACAAGCTCACGTGACTGGCTAAGCAGAACTAGAGATAAAAGCTGATCTGTTTGCCTGTGAGTTAGTTTGGAGATAAGAAGGGCACATATGCAGTCTCTTTTACACCCACACACTCTACCTTCAAAAGTTTAAAAGTGCTGTTTTGGAACCAAATTAATGCTTATTTTCACCACGGCAGAATTGACTAAAATTGATAGAATTGATAGAGTCAGAAAGGTTAATAATTATTCAAACTGTTCTTCAATAATTCAGTGTTTTACCTTTTGAAGCGTCACTTTCAGCTGCCAAGAATTCGGTTTCTGTCTTCTAAGAAATAGTATCTTTACACATGGGTATCTTGGGTATTTAAAATATTTCTGTCTCTCTCTGTATGTCTCTATCTTTCTATCTCTGTGCAGTAGTTGCCTTCACTTGCAAGGGTTTCCTCGGCTAATTTGTCTGTTTTATGTAGTTTAACCTACAGTGTGTTGTCTGTTAACGCTGTGTTTACTCCTGTAACCAAACCCTCAATTATTTGCATCACATGATTAAGAAGAGCACAAGCACCTGTGTTTTTATTTTGAGAAGTGGGGTGCTAAAAGTGATGCTTGCGGTTTGCCAAGACGAGCTTGCACGAGGTGCCAAAGTTAAATGCATCGCTTCCCTTACTCTCTCTCGCATGCTCGCCCACTCACTCACACTTGTTTATCCTTCCTGTGTCTTATCACCGAGCGAGAGAGAGAGAGCAAAATCTCCATTTAATTTGCAATCAGTGAGGTCTTTTTGCCCCAGACCTGAAGAGAGACTAGCAGATCTGCAACCCCCAGCACGCTGCAGAAGACTTCTTCCTTTGTCCTGCGTTATCAGCCATTGATTAGATTATCTACAGACGCAGTGAGATGGGAAATAAGATGGCCTCTGTTTGCAGAGGGGAGACTCAGAGCGCTGTCTTCTTAAAGTTTGGCCTCAAAAGTTTGGTCTAGGGGCTCAAAAACAAACTGTATGCGAGTGCACGAATGTTTCCAAACTCAATTTTGAAGCGAAAGGGGCGCCAGAGTGGGCATCAGTGTGAACTGTTGTCTTCTGTACTCAGATCAGTTTTTTTTGAAGCAAGAGTTTGAAAAAAGTTAGTTAAACTGTCAGCATGTTCTTACCCAACTACCTGAATACCACAACAGAAGTACATGTTTGCACTGCACTGGTCAAACTAGTGCTGGATATGGAAAAATCATACATCACGATATGGATTATTTTATATCACGATAACAAGAACTGTCACAAATGAGAAAAATACATTTTAGTTTAGCAATATAAATGTATCAAATGACAACATATGTGGTGGAGGTAGAGCTACAGTACAGTTATTTAAATAATATTATTAAAATTAAAGTGCACAACCATTTCAAGGACGTTTTTTCATACGGTGTGCTTTTTATAAAGGACTCTTTAATTTTAGGCTGGCTATATTTTTTTCTCGCCACTTGCCCGGGCTGTTTCACAACTTTCTTTACGTCGCATTTTTTATATTTACCTTCTTCAAGTGGTAAAAGAGGTTTGTTGTGTTAGCATTGAGCACGGAAACAGTCTTTTGGCAGAGTTTGCACATGACTGTCTTCTGCTCTGTGTCTGAGCTCTTAAAGCTAAAATGTAACCAAATCACTGACGTACCCCCACGTTTTGGTAAAAGTACTTCTTGGGCTGCTGCCTGCATAGCAGTTTCAGTTTGTTGCCACTCCGGGCATTCATCTTCAACCTCTTGCTTCTTCATCTTTAAGCACTCACGAGTTAACTGTCGTAAAGCATGTCGGAACAACATCAAGCCTCATGTCGCAAAACCTCAAGACAGAGTTTCTTTGCGAAAAAGTAAATTTTTTGTTCTTTATTATCACTTATATAAAGGGTAGAGTATGCATTGTTTAGCGACACATTTGTCATAGCCTATTTGATGCAAAATTTTCTTTAGTAATTGATAAAATTAGGTTAGAAACGATAGAAGAGAAATAGGACGATAGACACTTTTCTATCGTCCCCACGATGTATATCATCAGCACTAGGTCCAACGTTTGCATACAAGTTTGTATTTTCAGCATTTTCTCATTCTCTGTTTTTTTTTTTCCCCTCTCATTGCACTGAACCCTAGTCAATAGTGTTTACACTTTCATTCCCCCATCTAAGGCTGAATCCCTTTTGTTTCTCTCTCCCTCTACTGTCCTTTGGGATTAGTGGTACTTAATGGGTTGCAGATGCCTGCTGCTAGTACGGTTGTTAGTGCATTTGGGAAATGAATGAGTCTGTCTGCATTAATGTAGAGAAAGAATGCCACCATCAGCAGTTTAGAATGGCAGCACATCAATGGCATCGAATAGACTGGTTGCAGATAGCCGTAGAATCTGTAAGTGTCCTAACTGAACTCTTACATATAGCTTTTAGAAGATACACACTGCAATTTTCCCACTAGGTATGCAGGGCAAGTCTTTCGCAGAATGGAATTAGTGCTCACGTAATAAATATGATTTAAGCACTTGGGTTGCGCGAAAGTAGGCCACAGAAAAGTGGCCCCTTTTTTTCCACAAATTGCCACTGGATTAATTCATCACTGATGGTTGCTGGAGCAATCATAATAATGATTAATGATCAGGCTTGTGCACAAAGTTTAAACTGCTGATAAGAGCTCAGCGTGTCCGGAAAGGAACTTTGATGTCAACACTTGGATACCCAACATACACAGGGAGGTGCGTTCCATCCAAAAGCCGTGACACTGCTGTGATTGGGCAGGTCAGGCTACCCTGGATAGAATATCAGTGGGGTTTTGTGGTTAGGTTAAAGAGTCAGGAGAGATGTTGTAGTGTCCGGTCACGTTGAACTAGTTGCACAGAGCTTTTGTAGTTTCTTTATCTCATAGGTGCGTTTTGTGTGTGGTCCCTACAGGGATTAAGCACAGCATAAGAGGACCACTTTGTGTTTAAACTGGTTGAGTCTTGTCCCCTCTTGTGCTTTATGCTTTGTCTATAGAGGCTTTTTTGGAGGTCTGGCAGGAATCTGGGGTCGGGTTACGTTATTTAGGGTTGAGTGGACCCCCCTCTACTTCCCCCATGAGCTATAGGGGTTTAAAGTAAATCCATGGCATTTGATTTAAAGCATATCTATAATACTAGAAATGATTAACATGCAATAAATGGCTGTTAAGAATGCTTTCCGTAATTTAAGTAAAACAAGTGGCTAAAAGGTTTATATGTCTTCTATTCTTGTCCTTGCAGGATCGGAAGTTGTCAAGATCAGAGCGTCAGCGCTTCAAGGAAGAGGCCGGCATGTTGAAAGGCCTGCAGCACCCAAACATTGTGCGTTTTTACGACTCATGGGAGTCGCCCTCCAAAGGCCGCAAGTGTATTGTGCTGGTGACGGAGCTCATGACGTCAGGAACCCTAAAAACGTTAGTAAAAGGCATCTGGTCCGCTTTTTTGTTATATTGTCTGTCCAGCGTAGTATTGCTTAAAGAATGGTCAAATGCAAAATTAAAGTGTGTCATTTGTGTTGTTAGGATTGTGGTGTTATGTAAATGATTAATAACACTTACATAAAGTGTGTTACCCAGGTTTTTCATACTGTCATTTATTTCCCCAGTTCACAGCATCTGCTGCAGTTATTATTGTATTGTGGTACAGCATTCAAGTGCAACCGGATGGCCTTTCAAACATGCTTTTCACCAGCCTCATGTCCATCGCCATTAGCGAACCGTCCACAGAGGCAGTGATTATCTGTTACAAAACACAATCACAATAGAGCGATTGAGTTAGAACTGTTACCAGAGTGATCGCAGGGGAAGAGTGGCATGTCACCTTCATGTGAGACAGGCATTGTGGGTACTGAACAGATGCTGGAGTTATAGTGAGATGAACCACAAACTAGACCAGCAGCCCCCTCCTGTGGATGTATGGGCTTTGACACAAAATGAGTCATGTACACCCACTTAAACCCTAGTACCCTGACTATGATACCATTTTTGCTTTTCCCGTGTTAGTTCAAATAAATGTGGCATAGAGACTTATTTGATTTTCTTGCAGTGAACAAAAACAAACAAACTGGTGACTCATGCACATGAAGACGTCACCAAGAAAAACAGTAAATGATGCAGGCATATTAAGCTGGGTTGGCCCTTTAACATAGGCACAGGCTAACAGATTTGATTGTAATCATTTGTTTGAAGGTTCCAAGATGCATAAAAAGGAGTCCCACAAAGATCCATCATCCTCTGAGCGTCACTCTCACGCAATTAGTTATCTGTCACATAGCTCACAACAACAGGAACGCCACTATCACTGCCAGGAGGAGACATGGGGAGATGAGCGAAAAGGAAAAATGAGAAACAATGTCAAGCTTGCTTTGTATTCATAAGCCCTGGCATCTCGGCAATGTGTGGCGTTCTGCATGGCTGCTCCTCAACCGCAAAGATAAACAGTGATCAAGAGGTCAGATAGAAACGGAGCGTCCTACAGACACGGCCATGCCTAAACGAATCTTTGTTCTCATTTTCGTCTGGGTCGCCGAAGACATAGCTGCTCAGGGGGTTGGTTGTCCCTCACCCTGTTCCTGTATGCTTTTTTAAAGCTTTCTAGCTCAGCATTTTGGATTGAAATATACTGTACATATACAGATTATTTAGATTACTGCTTTGTGACAGTAGTTGATCTGAAAGATAATTCTGATAATCAAAATTCATAACATTCACTTAAATGTTTCAGACCTTTGACTGTTTATATATTTGAGGACGGAATGTTTGAAAGTAATTTAAGGTTTCGAGAAGTGCAGAGAGAGTCATTGTTGTAGCTGGAAAACAGCCTGTTGGGGCCCTCTGGGAGTCGCTGGGTGTGTTGAGTGATAAGACAGTTTTGAATCAGGCTTTGTTGCTTTCTCCAGTATTGCCTCAGGACTTACCCTTGGCTCCGTTCCCACCTGTCAGTCAGCTGCCACACTCCATCAAAGCCGACCTGTACCACCACCCACCTCCTGCCATTGGGCGCAGCACTGCTTATTGCTTGCTTTAGTCTTACTAAGCAAACTATAGAGATAATCTGTTTACACAAAAACGCTCTTCTGATATCTCTTCTCGCGCTGCCTTGAAAAACCAGTTTGTCTGATCCCATGTAATTCAACCATTTATGAGAAGAGGAAAAGGAAGAGGAAAAGATTTCTGAATCACAATTCAATTTATCCATGTTTCCTCAGACAGCTATCTGATTCTTCTCTAGACAAAACAGGTTGGAGCGGAAACGGTTTGTCAGGTTAAAATGAAGACGCGACATGTAACAAATCAGTCAGTTGTGCAACTGTGTATGTTCTGTTTTGCTTGTGAACTTGTCTTCACCTAGGGCATTATGGGATAAAGGGTACCCAGCTCCCCCTGTATTGTTGCCTGAACTGAGTAGATTGTTGTAATGAGGATTACAAGGCCAAATCCTAGCTATGGCTTGGCTCCAAGATTTGATTAGGCCAAGCTAATCTAACGAAAGTGCTGTACCACCTTCTTCACACGCTGCTGTTCTATCTATCTGGGACTCGTCGATGACAATGATACTGTTCATATGGATGCTTCAAAGACCCAGACCCATCATTGTATAATCATTTAAGATCATTGAGATCTTATAGAGCTATTGAGTAGAGGGTTTTCTCATTGTTTTTCATATCATTGGTTGAAATCCACGACATGATCTCCAAATCTGGAGATGTGTATCATCATCCGTTGATACATCTGCTGTTTGTTTTGACACTGTTAAAAAAGAAGATAGTGATAATCCTCAACTCTTTGTTCCTCAGGTATCTTAAGCGCTTCAAGGTGATGAAGATAAAGGTGTTGCGGAGCTGGTGCCGGCAGATCCTGAAGGGCCTGCACTTCCTCCACACGAGGGCTCCTCCCATCATTCACCGGGACCTTAAGTGCGACAACATCTTCATCACCGGTCCCACCGGCTCTGTTAAAATTGGCGATCTGGGCTTGGCCACCCTCAAGCGCTCTTCGTTCGCTAAGAGTGTCATAGGTACGACCTAGCGCTAAAACTTTCTTGCTTTCCCCACCTCCCAAGTCAGTTCACCATGGTGTATACAATTCAAAATATGTATCATGTCACTGCTTGTCTTTTCAATGATAAGGTGAAATTGGGAGGGTGGGGCATTTGCTGTCAGTTATGCTTAGATATGTAAGGCATGCTGTAGCTCCGAGCTACACTGTTTATCTTAGACCACAGTTTTCCAGGCAGCCAAGTTTTAATTTAGGGTGGAGACGTAGTGGGGTGTTGGGGGGGGGGGGTTAGGAAACCAGAGGAGAATGTCTTATAAATTGGGGGAACACCTTTAGATCCTGTTGTTTTCCACCTGAAACTAATTGGCCTGTAAATGCAACAGGTGAAAACACTCTAAGTTTCCATAAACTTTGGGCTATTTGGGGGTAATATGTGCCTTAAAAATAGCAACAAAGCCACATGGTGGATAACGCTTAGTTAGTGCGTGTGCTACGGGAATTTTTTGCATCATTATTAAAAGAATAAACACTTTGGTTTGAAACCTGTGGTCTATAATTATTAAGATCCTAGAAATTCTCTTGCTGCCAGTAATGTCTAACATCTTTTTCCAAAGGTTTTCCTGATTGCCTCATCAGGTTTTTTCCCTCCTCTTTCGTTTCAGATGGTTTAGATATTGTGATAAATTTCTTTCTGGATCCTTCTCTCTCTTTCCTTGTTTCCATTTTTGTTTTTTATTTTCTTTCCTGGTTTTTTGAGAATTTTTTCCTTTAAACTGTAGGGCTATAATCTCAGAAGGTCTCTCTCCACTGTATGGGTTATTTAATGTCCTGCAGTTCATACAGTAAGTATTCTAAAAAATGGCGAGTAAGTGGTAAGTCAACAAAGCCACCTAATCCAAAAACGGAAATATTTTAAATATGACTCCATATGTTAGCTCGTTTTCCTGTGCAAGGCCTTTTAACACGCGCTAGTGCACGAGAGTCTTCGCTCACTAGCTATGGGCTTGCTCTGTGCTTTAACCTGCCTAACCTTCTCTCGTTACAGGCCAGTAGAAAGGTGAGTCGGTCATGTGTTTTCCATAACTGTGTTGTTGACATAGATCAAGTTCCATAGCTAGTCGCCCACCACTGTCCGGTAGGTCATTTAACGTGTTGGCGGCATGGCCGTGTTGCAAAGATACACACGGTTTCGAAGCCTATCAATCAGCTCTAAAAGTAACCTGCACCAACGCATGTGCGTCTGGCTTAAATCAACTTCCTGTTTGCGAGATGATGCTTGGCTGCTTTGTGCACTAGTCTAAAGTACTGCAATAGAAAATCTAAAGGCCTTGCAGAGAAAAACTGGATTCTTTCACTGCTAAATAACTGAGGCCGGTTTTCCCCCTTCCTCTTTTTTTTATTTTTATTTTTCCTTTTCTCCATATCTTTTGCTCCCCCTCTTTCTCTCCTCTCAGGGCCGTACGGAGCAACAGTGCGGTTGTCCTCCTCATCCTCTCTCCCTTCCTCTCCCCGGCCCTGCTGGGGTGAGTAGAGATCTCAGGCACTGAGAGTTCTGAATGGTTCTTTTGATTTAAGGTACCCCTGAGTTCATGGCGCCTGAGATGTACGAGGAAAAATACGACGAGTCGGTGGATGTGTACGCCTTCGGAATGTGCATGCTGGAGATGGCTACCTCTGAGTACCCGTACTCCGAGTGTCAGAACCCCGCTCAAATCTATCGCAGAGTCACCAGCGTGAGTACCCTCGCACACTTTGGGCGCCTCGCTCTCTCTCCTTCTGCTATAATCTTCGCCAGCTCTGTCATTACACCCACACATTCCTCAGGATTCTGCTTATGAAATAATTCCATGAAAGAAGCTTGTTCTGTTTTGTGCTCACTGGAATCTGCCCACATCTGGAGGCGTCGCACTATACATGAGATTATGTAAGCAACATACTGAATGTGTCATTCAAATTAATGGTTTTGAGTGACGAGGAGTGGGTGGTATGACCAAAATAATTTTTTATGCAACAGTACATACACTAGTCAACATTGGAAATGGAAAACCTTTTATCAAAGTTGTTGTAAAACTGAAAATCAAAATACGTCCTTGTCTTAGGACAACATTTATAAACCGTTTTTGATTTTTTTTTTTTTTATTCATCCTTGTGAGGGCAAAGCTGAATTTTCAGCAGCCATTACTGAAGTCTTCAGTGTAACATAATCCTGCAGAAAAAAAATTCTAATATGTTGATTTGCTGTACAGAAAACATTTCTTATTAAAATTGTTCAAATGGATTTTAATTTAAATAAATACAATTATTTAAAACAGATCTCATTTTTAACATTATCTACCCTTTTTTGGATAAACCAGTGAATTTATTATTTTAGGAACAAATGGTACATCATTTTTTTTATTTGTGTTTAGAGGAAAGGAGAAAAATTATTTACAATGAACAATTGGAAAAAATCTGGCATCAGTGCAAAATAACATTTAAAAACAACACAAGACAATACAACTAACATTATAAAGCGAATTGTCGTGACTCTAAACTCTGACTGGATGAGCCAACAACTTAACATTCTTTATTTTGACCAGTTTACTGGTCGTCATACAGCCCGACTTTATCCCAGACCCAGCAAGAAGTAATTGTCCAAAATTAAAACAGTTGGATATCTGGATGTGTCAGGTTCTGTTTTTCTGCCGGTTGCAATAAAACATTTTGCTTTGATTAATTACTTTTTACAGCCGTCACTGATATCAGCTTGAGGTGCGTCATGTGTTGACTTTCCATGAAGTCAGTCTCTGGCATGAACAATTGCTCTCTTCAGCTTTATTTCAGTTTCATGTTTGACTAACTTGGTCTCGTTTGAACTCGAAATATTCTGCAGTAATTAGTTTTTTTAGTTTTTCTTGGATTTATTTATTTCAGGTTTTTTAAGCCATTGTGATGTAATCGTTATTCAGAGTGCTTAAAAGTGTCCATCTATTTATAAACATACAATGTTGTCGTCAAAACAATCAGGGTGAATGTCCCTGAGAGTACAGCTATATATGAATCCAAGACCATTGTTAGAAGGCTGGAAAAGGCCAGTCATATTGCTCCAGTTTATAAATTGAATCAGCCTTTCCCTTCATTGATGTCCTTTAATATCATTGGCAAAGAAAAGGAGGGGGAGTATAAAGCAGTCATGAGCTTTTTTATTCTCGTTCAGGTCAATAGTGCGATCATATGATGCTGGAGGTTGAAAATATGATCAGCAGAGGCGGAAAACAACTGGACTGTGATAAGCCAATGAGGGGCTCACCAGTAGGGAGCAGTACTGATTCTCCATACTAAATCCTCTTCAGTTGACGGAAAGGTTTTTTGAAAAAGTGATCATAGAGTCCTTTGGTTGAAACAGAAAAGTTTGTCTGTCTTTTCACCGTCACCATTAAGACAGAGCACATCCTAGATTTCACCAGATCTATCCGCCTGTCTGGAAACTGGCGTCCACCCTGCCTGAAGGCTTTTTAATCTCATGAAATCCAATCGTACAGGCACAACAGTTCACTGAGAGAAGCAATTTAAGCTTTACGCAATCAGAAAGCATTTTAAGCTCAGCAGACCCGAGGTTACCCCTTACAGACAGATGTGGGACTTGTCCCATCTAGGCCTAGAGTAGACGCTTTCATTACGATGAAACGGTTTAGATTTGTTCTTACTGTCGAAACATCTGCAAACACTGCTTGTAATCTTCAAAGCAGTGAGCATGGAGCTGTTTCAGCCTGACCGGTTTACTGGAGTGTTTGTGGAATTAGAGCTACCCAGGTTTGATTGCAATGCAGGTCTTCCCTTTTATTTTTGTAGTGATTAAATCAAAGGCTTTGGAGGTGGAGCTGAAATGAATAGCACTGCAGCTGGACAGAGTGTTCCCATTTATTCACTAGAAAATTGGTTTGTTGGCAACAATGGCATCAGATTTGTGGTGTAAAGTCATGTGAGTATTGTCTGTAGATGTGCTCTTGCCAAGTACGCTTCAGAATATAACAAAATATGGCACAATTCATGCTAACCAGATGTAAAGCAGTCCAAAATAAGCCCTTCATCGCAGTTCGTACCAGAATTGTAAAAGTCTAGTTTGGATATCATGTCCCAGTCATTTGACCATATCTCCCAACCCTTGAAAGTAATTTCAAGATGTGGCATCGAAGGAGTTCAACCAGAAAATAGTATTCTTCGGCATGCTTATGCATCATTACACTTTGCTTTGGGAGTTGGACAGAGTAGAAGTTGAAGATTGCTTTTGTTCCTTTTCTACATCCACCCCCAGCTGTTCCAGGAGCCTTCCTCTCTCTCTGCTTCGTTAAATACGAAATGATTGCTTCTAATTTTCCTCCTTTGTTAACCGGTAGGAGAGCTGGGGAACAGCATGTATCTGGCTTTAGGGGACCCATTCACAGCGTCCTTAACAAGCTTTTTAAATCACCTTGTTATCGGAATACTTCAGCATTCTGCCTTAATTTTGTTAGATACGCCGTCATCCTTAACTTAATTTGGCACTGGTATTTGAGGGGGGTTACAGACTTATATAAGGAGGTAATGCTGAGACAGGGGGAGTAATAGTTCAGGCAGACCACTCTTTAAAGCAACACAGTGTTCCTGGATTTCACTTGTAAGTTTCTTGCGCTCTTTTTGTTTTAGGTGGTTTTGACAGCTCTAGCTCTGTAGGCTTTATTAATGTTCAGTATTTTTAAAAGGGTCATTTCAGATTTTTTTAATATAGAAAGTAGGAAAAGTGGCAGATATTTTTGTTTGAGAAAGATTGATTTGTAATATGTTGGTTTTATCTCATTGTGGAATTTGTTGTTTTCCAGTGCTAAATCTGATGGCTGCTAAATTAGATTGTGTTGCTAGAAATCCATTCTCATTTATAGAGGCAAAATGTAATAAAATGGTTTGAGGTTTTGACTGTAAATTGAATGATAAATTTTAACAATATTTAATAGTAACCTCAACTTCTTTTCTTTTTTTTTTTAAGAGTAGAATTTGTACTAGTACTCTGAGTGCCTTCGTCTTCCTTTAGATATTAAATGTAATTATTATCTATGAAGGAATTCTGTCAATTCATGTTTTTGTATTATAAAATACTGTGAACAATTGGATAAAAATGTTGGCATTGTACTAAAGCCGAATAATATTATCGATTAAAAAAAACTAATTCTTATAACTTTTTGCATTTCTTCCTCCAAAAACTCCTGGCTCAATAGATTTAGGCTTTTGTGATGACTGAGAAGTTAATTTGTTCAGCATAATCAATGAATCTGTCAGATAAACAGCTATATCTGGAAGGTCACAGGTTTAATAGTGCAAGCCATTTATGCCATCAAAACAGTTATTATTAATGCCTGCTATGGCAGACATCACTATTGCTCATACTTGTGGTTAAGAATCTGAATAAACTCTCAACCCTAAGTATTAAACTTTGGCTCATCTCAAACTGTGTGGTTTGTTGAGAATTTGATCAGATGATTTTCACCTGGCAAGCACTAAAGCGCATAAAGCGTGCACCGTATGTAGTTTTGTTGAGTCCCTGTGGAGCTCTAAAGGGATTTCTTTCACAGCACAAAAACATGTTGATTTAATGTTCTTTTGTGTTTTTACCCTGCAGGGAGTTAAACCTGGCAGTTTCGACAAGGTAGCCATTCCAGAGGTGAAAGAGATCATCGAGGGATGTATTCGCCAAAACAAAGATGAAAGGTAAGGCTGTGCCTACTACCAACACCCACGCTGCATTCACAGAACCCATTCTTCCAGTCAGATCTCAGTTCTCAGCAACGTGTGCCGTGAGCCTGCCCGCAGATACGTTGAACTCGCAATCTTAAAGCATATGGTCCTCCATATAGAATGTGAACAGTAGCAGTAGATAAGTGGTTTCCCACACGCTGTTTTGAAACAATTCCAGCAAGAAGCCACACTCTGAAATGGATCTGTGAGCATGCCAGGCCAGCGAAGAGTGCTCTGTGTCCTCACGCCACAGAAAAACAGAAAGCTTTGACCAGACTCTCTCCTCAAGCCAAAGAAATCTTCATTTTGTATTTTCATGCATAGTACATTTTTAGCTATAATAGGTTTTTTAATGATCTTGATCACCAACTGAAGTATTTTTCCTAATAATTTGTGGAAAGTCATAAAGCTGATGCTTTGTTTTGCTTCAGTGGATAAAAAAATGAATGGAAAAAAACGCAAACAGCGTGTCGAGTGTAAGGTGAGACAACGTCTGATGTTCCGCTGATGAAGCACTGGAAAAGCTGATGTCTACAATATCCAGCTAATGAACAGAGCCCACTTGAGATTTTTATTTTTTATTTTTTTCCCTGAGGTCTGACTTGGTAAAAACAGATTGTTATCTTTTACCTTTATATCCTTCGTTCCATGCAGGTGCCACAGATAAGCTCTTTTTAAATGTGTTGCAGTTGGTCAACCCTGTGTGGATTAATTTGTTAATACATGCATGTTTTATTTGGAGTTCATGTTAAAAATGAATCTATTTCCTCTTGTTGGGTTGTGAATTGAGAGTTTTTTTTTCCATGGAATCAAATGCAACAGGATATAATGTTGGATAGAATATTTACAAACAATAAATATGATATTTATACAACATCACCACAGAACGGTGCCAAATTATCAAACTTCATGTCTAGAGAGTTCTGAAACTAAGTGAACATCAATTAGATCATGAGACACTCAAATTCAAGTCAGGTGCTCGATATTTTTAGTTTATATTGCTCTTGAATCATTAAGTTATTAATTAATCCATTCTGGACAACCCCACTGTTCCACCTTGTGCCTTCAAATTAGATAATAAACATGATTTGGGTGATCTTTGTCATCCACGTCCTTCTAAATGTATTTTATTGATCACTATCCTTATTTAACATTTTTGCCTGATTGCTTATTTTGCCTCTTGGTCTACAGATACGCCATCAAGGACCTTCTGAACCATGCCTTCTTTCAGGAGGAGACTGGGGTGCGAGTGGAGTTGGCTGAAGAGGATGATGGGGAGATGATCGCTATCAAGCTTTGGTTGCGCATTGAAGATGTCAAGAAACTAAAAGGCAAATACAAAGACAACGAAGCCATTGAGTTTTCCTTTGACCTACATCGGGATGTGCCAGAAGATGTGGCTCAGGAAATGGTGAGTTTACCAACGATTCTCTGAATCAGATATAGCACGTGTAGATGGTAACATATGCTGTGTTTAAATACAGGTTGAATCGGGCTATGTTTGCGAGGGCGACCACAAAACCATGGCCAAGGCCATCAGAGACCGTGTGTCGCTGATCTGCCGCAAAAGAGAGCAAAGACAGCAGGTGCGAGCCGAGCAAGAGAAACGCAAGCAGGAAGAGGAGCAGAAACAATTGTCCACCGAGTCTTTGAAGAAAGTGCCTGGCTCTCAAGGTTCTACACAGAGCCAGTGTGGTTCCCAGCCTCCTACTCCTGGTCTCGTCCAGCCCGAGTGTGAGGAGCCTGATGTAGACCAGCAGCTTCAGTACATGCCTAGTGGAATGACCTGTAAGTGTCAGATGCGATCTGTAAGTCCATCAGCCTACCTGTCATTTAATAATTTAATAATGAGTGTTGTATCTTTTCCCAGTGACAGGCGGGACACTTGACAGTGGTCAGGGTTCATCCGTTTTCTCAGAACCTCACCTCAGGCAGCTCAGCATGTCGTATAGCTCTCCTGCATCGTCACAACCCCAGCAGATGCCTGGACAGGCCGCCTACCCTCCTAGCTCTCAAGCTCCCCAACAGCACACCGCATACCCCCAGCAGCCCATGGTAAGTCACAGAAGAAGAAGATGAGGAAATCAACACCTGAGTGCAGGTTCAGTGTAGCAGGTCACATAGGTTGCATCCTTAAATCAGTTTTTTGCAACTTACACCTATTGACGAATTCTAAACCACATTTTAGTAGCATTTTGTGTTAGCCAAAATGATGATTCGTATACCATACCAAACTTCTCAAAAAATTCACTGATGCACAAAGCTGTTAAAATGCAAAAAGCAATTATGTTTATATAGCATAACAACAATGACAATACGACGGAAAACAAGAAACTGGGTTGTTAAATGCACCCAGGAAAACATGTTTCTAAATGGTAGTTTGCGCTTGGCTTTATTATTGACAGGTTAATTCAACAAATCATGTGGCCACATGTTTATCTTCAGTAAAAATCTATTAAGTTCAAATGTCTCCATCTGTTCCCATAATATTTCATGTTGTGCAAAGGCAAGAACCCACTGAAACAATACAGATATGATCAGCAGATAGAATTTGTGTAGCCTTGATTGAGTAACAAGTCATGAATCACGTTCAATTGTATTTTGACTTTTGAATATGATCTCTTTGTGGTTGCATGTATTTATCTTTGGAGTTTGATGATGGTTTGTTATTATCAGACACTAAATGAATGATGCATGAGAAAGGAAAGCAAAGTCATAACGTCTACACTCTAAATGGGTTTGTTTCTTTTCATACAGCCTGCTCTCAGTTCTTTCTCTCTGTCTTTGTCTCAATTTTTCTTTATTTTCTGACTGCCAAGTATATTTCCACTTCCCACGTGTACTTGAGCTGCCATTCCCTCTTCATCCTCTGAGCATTTTAATGCATACTTTGGGTTACTTTACTTTACTTTACTTTCTTTTCTTTTTTTTTTCCATCTCAGTATTTTGGATTTTTCCCAAAAAGGAAGTGCCATGTAGCAGTGTATCATGCTGTGCAGACTGGTGGGCATTCATCACTTCCTGGGTGGTGTTTTTTTCCCATCCTGGACACTTAAAGCCATGATCATTTCAGTGCATCAGAGTCATGTCATTTCATAGAGGGACTTTTGGTTATAAGCACACACCTGATGTCAAAGACTCTCTTCATTGCTGTAATTGTCAGTAGGTGTGACTTGTAATGATTTACTTGAATACTAATGGTTTATTAATAAATACCGTCTCACTTGACTTGATATGGCTGGTTAGTTCCAATTCAAAGTCTGCACGGCATTGATAGCTGTTATTGTATTTTTGTTCTTCTGTTTTTATACCCAATGTGCTGTTTGTGGTCTTTGTTTTTGCTGTGCATATTTTGTACATACTTTTGTTTATGCTGTTCTTTATCTGTCATAAAACATCTCAGAGGAACGATTTTCTGTGATGTTTTCATGGACTTTGCTAACCTCAATTTGTATCCGTTGTCTACATGGTAGACTGTCTATGCTGTAGATTTCCTGGAGTCAGTGACAATGTCATGTTTTGTGCCATTTCTGCAGTTTTCAGCCATATATTTTCCAATTATTAACACACCAAGTTTCTGTGTAATATCATGCAACCTGATCGATCTCAGATCAGGTTAGACGAGTATTAATTTAATCTCAAAATCTGCTCACAATTTATGATTCATGAATCAGTTATTGATATTGTTACATCATAGCACAAATGTTTCTGTTACTGGTAACACATGCTGGTCATTGTGAAACTATTTTTGCTTTTGAAACATCATGAATCATCAGTTGAACGAGGCTCATTCTTTGGGCTGACTGTACAGCAGATGTTAGATTTAATCAATGTCTAACCTTTGTATTTAGGTCAAAGTTTATTGTAGATCAGTGTCTTTTTTCTTTGTATAGCATTTTAGAATGCAATGTTAATATTTAATCTTGTATCAAATCTTTCCTTTTAGATTTCTTTTGGTTATTTGGCTTTTTGTGTTATGTTTCATTGTGGTTAATAGTCAATTCCCCTCCTTCACCTCCAGCCTCCTCCACCTCTTCCCCGTCGTCGTAGCATGTCTGTTTGCGTGCCCTGCTTTTCTACCACATCTGCTCTGTCGTGTCCTCCCAAGCCACCATCCACCCCACCTCCAGTTGCATCAGCCCCGCTCTCACCCCGGCTGGGGAGGCCAGATGGGGAGACGTTTGCAGGCCGACTGTCCAAAGCACTGGAGAGTGTCCTGCCCCTTCACTCAGCCCCGCCCCGTCGCCGTGCCAGTCTCCCAGCAATCTTTGCCAGTCCTGTATGTTAGTGTCTCCCAGTGAACCAGGATTCACCTGCTGACCTTGGGTACAACATGGATATCTGTGAAGAATAATTTTATTAAATTAAGAAGACAAAACAAGCTTAAAGAGTTTTGGGAGTACAAATATAATCATAATTTATGCAGTAAAGTTAAATGCAAATATGCAAATAAATTTATTTGCTTTTAGGACCAATATTTACATCCCCAAAACAGCAAAGGTGTGATCTCAGAAGTATAATGGCTTTCTTCTACATTTTTTAAAGTTAAATTAAGTCAAAGTGAGCTCTTCAGAATCCAGAAACATTACATTTAATCCTGACCAATCTCTTAAGTGTTTAGTGTTAACATTAAAACCATTACTGGGTTTATAATGCAAGCTGTAGTTTTTTTTTTTGTCCCCAGCTGTTGTTAGTCTCTTAGGAATGTTAGTATTAAGCTAGCAAAAAGTGGCGTGGTATGAGTAATGCATTTCCCAATTAGCCGTTATGTAATATATCAAGTATAAATAGCTTGTTTCTATCTTTTCTTGAATGTCAAAGTTTCATAGTTGCTTTTTCCCCTTTCACTTAAGCCAATAATCTGATTATATCATTCTGCTGGTGGGCTATAAATCTTGAGAATATGAGGGGTTGACCACAGGTCAGTTTTGAGAATATGAAGACATATTAAAATCCTTTTCAGATACCCTTGTTATCCTGATCCACTCGGCTGGAACCCTGTGTTCACATTAAATACAGATTGGCATGAACTGCAGTCATTAAAAATTGCCCCTACAGCCTGTAAGGCATCTGTATTTAATTGTAAATCTGTCATTGTCATCTCATTTAGCAGTTAAACATCTTATTTCACCTTATGTCATCTTTGCCTAATTGGATGAATATTATCTGCTGTGTTTTCACATGTCATCTTTTTATTTTCTCTCTCTCTTTCTCTTGCTTTGTGAATTTTGTGATGCTGCTTTTTCTACTTCCTTACAAAGATGCTGTATGTTATTGTCACTGCAGCCGCAATCGGTGAGTCAACCGTACGGTGGAGGAGGCTCAGGTCTGGTCGAGCCCCCGCTCTTTTTCCCAACCATCCCGGAGCGGCCCATCTCGTTCTCCCCTCCGCCATCTTGCCCGCCTAAAGTTTTCAACGTGCAGCGCCGCAAGAGCACCTCCATCCTGGAGGCCCATACACGTCACTTCCAGCCAGCCTACCATCGTAGCTACGGAAGCAGCCTGCACCCGTTTTCTGGCATGGAATCTCTGGGCCCTGGCGTCGAACCCTCCCTGTTCATGATGCCTGGTATGGGGCCTCAAAGATTGGCCGAGCCACTGCACCTACAGCCCCCAGCAGAGGCGCTGTACGGATATAAGGACGTGAGGGCCGAGCAAGAGGAGACTGTACGCAGACTCAGCCTCAACCAGGCTGCATTAATGGACCATCTGGAAGCCATGGCCTATAGTGGCTATCCTATGACCGCACAACAGCTAAGCCACATCAGCTTCCATCAGCAAATGCAGGTCGCTGCTGCTGCTAGCTTGGCCTATGAGACTCAATCACAGCCCGTGCCAGCTTACCTACACCCTCATGTCCAGAGCCACATGCGCTTGACCCACAGCCCCATCCCGCAGCTGCCTCCCATGAGTGTGTCTAGTTCAGCCTCTGCACCGCAGCAAACCACAGCTGCAGATCTAGGGTATCAGCCCCACTCGTTTCCTCATTCTGCACCACCCGTGTTGGCTCATGCATCAGAGCCGAGCACCACCTTTGAATTCCACATGCACAACCTCCAGGCAGACCCAGCCATGCTGGCATCCAGACTCTACCGAGCCCGCCGGGGCTCCATGGACCTTAACCTGGAGGAACAGACTGGCAACCAGGGCTTGTGTGGTCGACTACAGCCCGTCACTGAAGAACTGTACAGCTACGTGAGCCCGGAGCTGCCCCTTCCCCCGGGAAGCCTGCTTCTTCATGGACCTAAAGAACTCAGTCCTGAACCTTCAAGTGACTCTATGACTTCCTCCGATGCTGGGGAGTTCCACTCGCCTCCGCCTCATCAGTTGTACCAAACTCAAGACTGTTCCGCAGCTCAATCCATCCCACAAACGTCTTACTACAAAACAGATGGAGGGAGTAACATCAGCGAAGGGCACCCACCCAGTCAGACAACGTTTCTGTTCATTCCACCGGAATCGTCCGCCGCTCCATCCTCACACATCACTGCTCTGCACAGTACTTGGGCCCGTCAACCATCCCTTCCACCGGACCTCACATACCACGAGCCTGCTATGTCCCATCAGGGCGCTACCTTGGTACCTAGAAATACTCGTTCTCGTCCACCTTTCCCCAGCACTCCCTGTCTCTATCTCAGTTACCCGATTTCTTTTTTTGTTCCGTGGTTGTGGTTTTAACCCTCTCCAGCCATAATTTAGGGCTCAGAAATATTCACAAGGTGCATTGAGCTAAATGCATAAACCTGCTTTTTAAATCCCCTTGTGCAAAGACATTTCTGTGTCTTCCATTGGAAAGTGTGATTTTTTTTTTTTAAATTTTTTAATTTTTTTTATTTTATTGATTTTTCATTTTAGATGCAATGTGTAAGTATTTTTTTGTGTGTATGTTCATATAATGGTGTATATGATACTAGTGTTTGCACAGATATTGTGTAACATATCTGCAGATAGCATACAAATCTGAAGTTTTGATTGCCTCTTTCAGATTATCATAATGAAATTGGCCTTTGTTGAAAAACTTAAATGTCTGTTTTTAAAGGTTTTGAAGACACTTAAAAAGAGGCGTGAGTGCAGGATTTGTATGACCAAACACAGACACATACAACACAAAGAGGGGGTTTAGACAGGTTTGCTTGTCTCTTGAGGTTCCTCTAATCTTCCTTACAAAAAAATCATGCTTTTTTTGTTGTATTCTACCTTAACAGCTGCTTTTTAGATCTGCTACTACATCACAGTTGGCTGGAAATGGTTAAAACGTTCTCAGTGACTTTTATTTTTTAATTTTGTCTTTGTCAAGGACACCAGTCGAGAAACAGCCTACCAGCACAAGAACATTTGTTGACTACTTTTAGGATTTTAACTCCATTAACTGAGAAGTCATCTTTTAACCCTTAGAAGGCTGGCATTTTCTGTGTCATCCTGCAGTCTCATTCTCCTATTTGCTGCCTCTATCTTTTATACCAGTGTTATTTTCATCCTCTTATCTGCCAAGGCTACTTTATTTCTCGCTGCTCCTTAAAGCTCTTGCTAATAATGAATATGAATTCTTCAGTATAATGCCAAGGTAAGGTGATCTGCATCTGGAGCAACTATACTTGTCTGTGCCTCCCAGAAAAGAAGTTAAATGACAAGTATACTTGTAGCTTTCTAAGGGTTGCTTCTGTCGAAACCCTCCATGTGGGGGGGGGAGTGATCAAATTGAGCAATGTTAGTGGTCGGGTCTATTTTAGGAGACGCTTCCTTGGTTATACAAACAACTCCACATGCTTCCCTGAGCTTTTTTTTTTTGTTAATAACATTCACCCGAACTACAGAGTCATGTAGAGTCACATGCATGAAGCCTACTCACTCCCTGGCTAACACCTGATGTTTGTTTGTCGTTTAATCGTGAGATGTGAGAAGCATACACAAAAAGTGAACGGTGACCTGAGTGCATTACTCAGTGTTCACATTTTGTGTATGAATGGTCAGTATTTGAAAGTCATTGTTTTTCGCTGCAGCCACCAACATATTTTGACTTGTATTTTTCTTTTCATCTCTCCACCACTGCCATATTTCTTTCTCTCTTTCTCTGTTTTTCTCTCTTTCTCGCCTGCCCCCATATTCCTCTTCATATTCGTAACAGGTACAGGTCCCAATCCCTCAGTCCACAAGTGCCATGTCTCTGGTTTCCTGCAGCACCCCATTACCCGCTTCTGCTTCACAACAGGTAAGATCAGCGTGTCTTTTTCAGAATTTTCTTTTCTCCCATGCATTAATGGATATAAATGGATATCCAATATTGGCCAAGGCAAATAAACCACTCATTTCCAAACACTCCACTTTTTGAGTTTTATTTTTGTTTAAATCTCTCTGGATTCTCTCCTGCGTGTGAAAGCTGTGGACATCAGAGGTGGCTTTTTTCTTACACTGTGTTGTATTTGTTTCTTATAGTATGGAGGTTACTACGTCCAAGCACTCCCTTCGCAGGTAGAGAAAAAGCCCATTCCTCTCTTTCTCTCTCTTGCTCGTTCTCTCTCTCTTTTTTTCTCATTTACCTGCACTTTACTTTGAAGCTCTTTGCCTTGCCGTCTTAAGTTTTGTCATTTCATTATTGCATTATGAGGTGCTGTAGATGACATAAAACGTTGCTCAAGGCTCAAAACACTTGTCAGTTTCTTGAAGTCAAAATCAATGAGTGTAGAAATTAAATTAAGTCTTAGTATGTCTATGTTGAGTTGTTCTTCAAAGGTAAGTTATTTAAATAGTTCATAAATGAATGTTCCACCGTGAACAGCATCTCTGATGTGCTGTTGATGATTACCACACACCATAGTTTTGTTCTCCGGTTTATAAAAACAAAAATCAGATTTGCAGTAATGCACTTACAATGAAGGTCTATGGGGCAAGACATTCAAATGGGTTTCAAAGCAAGAATGTGAAGCTAGTATTTTTGTAAGTGCTTATTTTAGTGGTGGGAACAATGTCCGGTTGAACTCTTAGTTATGGGTTACAGTATTATGCTCTTGTGCAATGTCTTGCCCCATAGACTTGCAAGTTAAGGGCATTTATGTAAATGTCAATGTTTTGTTCGTTTTTTTACAAACCAAAGAGAGAGTGTTTATTTAGATTATTTACACTCGTTGAAAATGAACTCATTTTCTAAATCTTGGAGATTAGGATAAAGAATATTTAATGCAAAATGCAATATTCACTTTTTAGGCTGCTGTTCCGCAACAGGCTTCTATGGCACCAACATCCCAACCAGGTGTCACTTTACCCCAACAGCAAGCTCCCCAGCAGCCTCCCAACACTGTGGTTCAGAGCAGCTCCCAGATGCAGGTCCAACCCGGCCCCCAGCCCACACAGGTAAAATCAAATGTGATGCAAGCAAGTCAAGCTAAAAGCAAAAATGCTGAAAAAAAAAATATAAATATATTTCTAAATATATACACCAAAAAAAAGTATATATTTTATGTTACGCATATTTAAAGATTTATTATGTACTGTAAGTAGTAAACATATATTTTATAATTTATTATACATGTTTTGCAGTTTCATGTTAACTTAATAATACTTAATATTACGTAATAACTAAATTACTTTGTAGAAGTTTCTTCTTTTTTTTGTTTTACTTTCCCCTTACAGTGCATCTTTGGCAATCTCTGTGATGTGCCTCAGCTGTGCTTGTTTGATTGATGTTTTCTGGCATGTTTCTGCCTGTATGTTGCATGGTTGTCAGTTGTGTGGTAACAAGATCAGTCTCTGTTCAGTTCCCAATGTTTACTGCAGAGCTATTGTTTTCCCCGTTGACTGAAAGCACAGGTACACTGCAGTGGCACAGAAAAGCTGTTTACTTGTGATTTATCAGATGTGGGTTCTGTCATGAATCAATAAATGATGTTATTTGTCTTTGATGTGGTGCTGGATTTGGATTTGATTTTGTGTGTTGTTGACCGTGGTAACGTTTATAGGCACTTAGAGAAAGGTGCCCCTCCTAAATTAATCGTTTGGCACAGTCGAGTTTGTTTTTCATGTGTTTTGCTTGCGGTCGTTGTGATCCACCGTTCACCCCGCGGCATGCTGTCTCCGTCATGTGGTCTGATCTCGTGATGGTTTGCCTTGGGTTTATTAAGACATCTCTCCTTTTGCACATAAACTGGCCTTGCCGTCTCCATCTCCCCCCAGTCGGTGCCTGCAGACACATTTCCTTCCCCCTTCATCTTCCCAACCACACTGATCTGATCCAGCTACCCCTCTCGTACTTTCCCCCAGCTTCTCTGCGCGCCAACTATAGCAGTTGCCCTGTATCCGCAGCAGCCAGTGCCTGAAGCGTTGACATGCCCAGCAGCTGTGCCTGCTCCAGCCACGTCCCCATCAGCGCTGCCGCCCCATCTGCCCCAATTGGTGCCGCCTCTAATGAAACCCGTGCCAACCATCCATGTGGCCACAGTCCCTTCCCCCACCGAACATCCATGTTTGCCAGCAGACACCCCAGCGCAGGTACCTGGAATGGACCGAACCTGCCCCAAACGCATCCGCGCAGACAGTTTTTACTTGCTTTATAGGGCAAAGCTATTGTATTGACATGTCATGCTTATTTTTGTCTGGGAAACATAGCTGCTTAGCTATCCATACGTCCTTTCTTTTCTCTGCAGTGAAATAAGATCTGTCTTTTTAGAAAACATTCAGGCTTTGCCTGAAGCAGTTGTACTCTTTATTTAGATACGCATTGTTGCTTTGACTTCTTTGATCTGATTGTTTGCATCTCTTGCTATTACAATGCCTTTGTTTTTGTCGTTTACTCTTCCAGACATCTCATAGCGTCTCTCAGACTTTGACGACAGAGCTGTCACAACTCCAAACTCCTGCTGTGGAGAGGTAAGAATCACCATTTAGCAGATTCGCAATGTGTTTATCAGTGGAAAAAGGTGCAAAATCATACACAGTGGACGCAGATGCAATGTGATGTATTACTAAAGTCATAATGGTGTTTTCACTTCTTTTTTTTCCCCATTAGCTGCCATTCTGATGTGGCATCTGGGCTCAGCGATGGTAATGAGGGTGTTACGGGTGGCAGGCATGAGGGTCGTTCTACTAAACGACACCAGAGAAGATCAGTACGCAGCCGTTCACGCCATGAAAAAACCTCTAAGGCCAAGCTCAACGTTCTTAATGTGCGTCCAACACATTGCCCTTTTTCCTTTTGTAGTGTTTGATGTTGGTGAACAAACACAAGATGTTAAATAAAGCATTATGTGTGTTACAGATATCCAGAATAGGTGATAGAGTTGCGGAGTGTCAATTAGAAACACACAACAGAAAAATGGTGACTTTCAAGTTTGATCTCGACGGCGATAACCCAGAGGAAATTGCACAGATAATGGTAACTTGAAACACCACCCGCATTATTAATACAGAACAGATATGCTCAATTAACATGTGATTTCTTTTGATCTTGATCTATGTGACAAAAAGCTGATGTCGAAACATTTACATTTCTGTTTCCAAAATACACTTTGAGCTGCCAAAACTCATTAAGAAGAGGTGTTGTGTCATCTTTTAGGTACAAAGTGAATTCATTCTAGAGAGCGAGCGTGAGTCCTTCATCGAGCAGATTCGAGAGGTCATAGAAACAGCAGATGAGAGAGGTGTAGAGAGAGAGCGCAGCCAGGTATCTACCTTCTTATACTCATTTTGTGTTTAAATGATTCTATTTTTTGTGTTAACAATGTTTCACAAATGATTCCAGACGGTTAGTGATCACGAGCAGCATATCCCCACCACATCTGCACCTCTTGAACAAGGTAGATCTTACAGAACCTCAATGTAAAAAAAAAAAAAGTTAATGTCCCCTTTTAATGATGCATGAGCACTGAAGTCTTTTTCTTTCCCAGGTGTGCCGCCTAGTTCAGCTGCCCAGGTGGTCCACTCTGCAGGCCGAAGGTTTATTGTGAGTCCAGTGCCTGAATCCAGACTGCGGGAACAGTTCTTTAGCTCACCCCAACCCACAATCGAAGAGCCTTCATCCTGTGAGTGTACTGTGTGAAATAATGTTATAGTTTAGATAATACATGTATGCATATAGCAAATTACTTCCTAAGAATTCATCATTAAACTAGTCTGGACCCAATGTACACCTGTAAGTCGCTTTGGATAAAAGCGTCTGCTAAATGAATAAATGTAAATGTAAATGTAAATGTACAGTATTTGTCCATTACGTTAATGCCCATCCTCACTCCTAGTACAAATAGCCTAGATTAGAAGATGGTAGACAACTTATGCAACTGCAAATTTATTTCTGTCTTGAATTTTTCTTCTTTATCAGCTGTGTCAGTTCCACCGCCTGCCTTGGGGCTGTCTATGTCTGCGTCTGCAGTTAGTCTACACCAGGCGTTCTCTGAAATGCGCCAAGGCCGTTTTGACCCTGGTCCAAGCACTGCGCCGCCTATGCTCCATGTCTCCATGCCCCCTCTGGTTCCCACCACAGCACCCTTGCCCTCTAGCGCCACACCGGTGGTCCCTCCCCTAGTGTCTTCTGAAGTGACTTCTTCACCATCTCTACCCTCCGTCTCCATAAACCCTCCAGGCTCATCATCTCCTCCTCCTACCCTTCCTGCCTCCTCAGTGACCTCCCCTCCAGCCCATTCGCAGCTCCCCCTTCCTCAAAGTCAGGTTTTACCTGCAGTCATCAGTGTTATTTCCACTCCCTCTTCTCTGCCAATGCCAGCTGTGCCTACCACTACATCCTTCCCCCAGACCTCAGTTCCCATGCCTGTACCTGCCTGTAATGCAGCCCCGCTCGCTCACCCCGTAACTATGGGATCTGTTTCTGGTGGCAGTAGTGAACAGCCAACCATCCCCTCCACTACAGCTCAGCTCACACCACCGATCATCCCCACCACAGCCATCCAGACCCCGGCACTTGCACCATCCACCTCCACGATTATTTCCACTTCGGCTGCTCAGTCACAAGTGCCCACCCTCCAACCAGTTACCACCAACATACCTGTGGTGCAGCCCACACCTGTGCACAGCCAACCTCAAACCTCTACTGTGTCCAATCAGAGCCATGCACATTGTGTAGAATGTGACAGCGACCCGCAGGGAAAGGGTGTTGATGACATTCAGGCTCTGGATAAAAAGCTACGTTCGCTCTTCATGGACCTGGGCTCTGCTCCGCCCTCTGCCCAATCTGATGTCACATCTGACCCCATGGCAGCTGCAAGCATCCCTGGCACATCCTCTCCAACTGCCTGTGCCACCCCTAGCGGCACCCCTCTTCCTCCCTCAAGTTTACCCCTTAACTCCTCCGGTCAGCCCACAGGCTCTCCTATGACATCCATGGGTAAT
Source organism: Enteromius unitaeniatus (assembly GCA_032359435.1). Lineage (NCBI taxonomy): Eukaryota > Metazoa > Chordata > Actinopteri > Cypriniformes > Cyprinidae > Enteromius > Enteromius unitaeniatus. Next base: position 4,003,902 of record JAUMHI010000037.1, on the reverse strand, counting down.
GCCTCCACACCGGTCAGCTACAGTCAGACGACTCCATCCAAAGCGCCATTATCAAGATTACCGGTGAGTGACCTATTTCTTAAAATTTCTAAAGGTTGATTTAAAGTTTCTCAACAAACCTACATGTATAGGTCATACAGTATCACAAAGTATATATATATATATATATATATATATGTATTTTTACAAAACAAATAAAGCCTGTTTTTAGCGCACATATGATTTTTGGAATTGTGGCGTTGTTTTCATTTAAATTAAAAATAAACTGCCCCTTAAGAGTAATGCAAAAAAAATTATATATAATTTGTTACTATATATGTGTGTGTGTGTGTGTGTATTAAATGTATTAAATTGATTAAAAAAAATTTAAGCTATAATAATGATAATGTGTTCAGTCAGAATGATTTACATTATTGCAGTTTTTAAAATAAATTAATACTGTTTTCAGCAAGGACACTTAAAACTGATTAAAAGATACAGCGAGGATGCTCATTATGTTACATTTTCAAATTTTAAATAAATGCTGTTCTTTTGAAGTTTCTATTAATACAAAAGTTCTAAAAACAAACAAACCGAAAACTTTAAAATGGTAGTAAACGTACAGTGTAGTGTAGTGTGTGGGTATATATTGCAATACAGCACTGTAGATTTGGGGCATAGTTATCATAACAAGAATGTCACAATGCAAATAAAGCGAACACTGTCTTTATCATCGCATTTTAACCTCCCTCTCTCAAACCACTAACAGTATGATTTTTGTCTTATTTCTTAACCCAATTTTTGCATGGCTATTGAGAATCATGACTGATAGAAAGCATGACATAGTAATCCTCCATGAATGCCATATAACTCAACTGACACTTTTCTGTGATAGTATAAGAAAGCTCTAGTCACATTTTGAGTACAGCTTTGACCGTAACGCTCAGTCTTATGCTGCATGTAGCTTGTGGCGGTTCATTGGCACCTCTGCCAGCTCTCAATCTTTACAATGCTTTAGTTTCTCTTCCGTCTTCATTCATTAGGTGTTGCCTGTCGGCCCAGATCAGGCTGGCACGCCGCCCACAGAGCACCTACCACCCTTCCCAGGACCTTGTTTAACTCAGGTGCCCTTTTCTTCTTTCACTCTGTTTTTATATAGTTGCATTCTTGGAAAACACACAGAGCATGAGTAAAGATTTTTAATCATAATAATCAAACCTCTGCATGGCGTAGCTTTCCTTTGAGGTTGGTTAGGAGCATGACCTATGACCTACACTCATTAACTTAGACTCGCTGCTCTTTCTCTTTTTCTCTTGCCGTTGATGAGTGGAGAACAGGAAGGTTTCAGAAAACAACATCACACATGAAGCAGGGTTATGTCTCATGTTATGGTCTTATCGGAACTATAATAAAACCTCAAACCCATATGTTGATCATTATTTTATATTTAAAAGGAAGCATAAAAGTTTTTCTGCCTCATTGTTAAATTTGAGTTGTTTTACAAAAGCTGCAATTTTGTCTTGTATTATTGTTTCTTTTTATTTTTCCTATTTTTAAGTGTGTTGACATGCTTTATGATTTGAGCTTTGCCTTTGCTCCGACTCTTTGACTTCCCCCTAAAACAATAGTGATTTGTTGTTATCTTTTAGCATGTTGTGGATGAAGTTCAATTTAGTTCAGTTCTCAGTTAATCAAAGTCATTCAGACGTTATATAATTTTCCTTGCTCCAAATTGAACACTGCTTGCATTCACGTCATACTCAGAGAAAATCCTTCCCTTCTGCTTTAGGCGATTCATACTAAGTGCAAGAGACTTTCTCTAATCCTGTAGATTTGATGTGATATTTTTCATCCATGAGTTCTGAATAGAAAACTGACTGTGATAGCACTCAGCAGCAAGCCAACCCATACAAAACATTTCGGGAACCGCGGTACGTGAACCAATTAAAGGATTTACTTTCCATTTCACAAATATATAGTGGAACATGAAAGGAAGCCTCAGCTTGGATTAAAAGCATTTAGTTCTTCCAGGCAGTGGTCATCTGACCCTGTACTTACTGTAAGAGATCATCTCATGCAGAAGTTAATTAGATACATGGTTCCCCTGCTGTATTTGTGTGCACTTGCCATGAGTAATAAGTGTACAAGTCTGCATGTGTGTGTGTTTCTTAGAGCTAAGTGAACTTGACTAATTGCTGAAATGGATTATTTAGTCCCAGCAGCCCCTTGAGGATCTGGATGCCCAGCTGAGACGGGCACTGAGTCCAGAGACTGTCCCAATCAACAATGTCACGCACCAGGTACACGCAACACCCGACAGGGGTCTGACCATAAAACACCAGCACAGGTGGATTGAGTGCAGGACCTGTCTGATTTGATATATTGCAGTTAAAGATTCAAAACAGCATCACTGGAAATTTACATACACAAAGAACAGATGAAAGAAATGGCTCTCCAATTAGAATATATATATTTGTGATGTCAAATGATTGCATCCAAAATAAATACATAATATATTTGTGAATACTGTGTATATTTAATTTATTATGTGTGTGTGTGTGTGTGTGTGTGTGCATATATATATATATAATATATATATAAATATATGTATGTGTATAAATACACTTGTAAATACTTTCCAAATATATACTGTATGTGTTCGTTTTAATACATACATAATAAATAAACACAGTACAAACACATATGTAAAGAGAAACATTTATTTTGGATGTGAATAATTGCGTTTAATCGTTTGACAGCATTAATACCTATTTAAATATATTATTCATTTTTACATTATTGCACATTTTTATGACATTTTTTATTTATAAATGTCTGCAATCTGTTTCTTATCCTCCTCCATCCCTGTAGTCATCTATCACTGGGATGCCACCTGGAGGACAGCCAGGTATGTGATGCCAATTTTACTTGAACTTGTTCTTTAAACAAACAGTAGCTAGCTTAAACGTTAAGCCCGTTCTCATATTACATGGGCTCTGCTTATTAATAATGATTCTATTTTAGTTCCCTTTTCTCTGGATGATGAGACAGCAGCTGCACCTACAGCTGGAGGTTACAAACTGGGACGATTCCAGGTACCTTGAATTCGCAATGCGATAAAAGGAATGGGATGTTCATAGTGTTTGAGTATGACAGCAGGTGGCACTCTTCTTCTCTCTCTTGTTCAGGTGTCAGCGGCTCCTGATGAGAACGCTCTGCAGGCTCCCATCACCTCTCATGACTCATCCTCCACATCTTCTTCCTCCACCACCTCATCCTCTTCATCCTCTTCCTCCTCTCTCTCTAGCCCCGAGAACACACTGCACCGAACCTCCTCTCCCCTTAGAAACACAAAAGCAGATGTGGTTGACGGCCTCCCCGCTCTCCCCGATCAGACGACATCCCACCCCCAACCCACCACCATTGGTCGTTTCCAGGTGACCACCAAGACTGACACAAAGGTGGGCCGTTTTTCAGTCAGCAAAGCACAGGACGAGGCCCCTGTGGTGAGCTTACAACCCCCAGAACCTCAGCTGCCACCTCAAGGCCATCCAGCTGTGGGCAACGGTCCGGCTCAGAGTCCCGCGAGCCTCAACAACTCCATCAGCTCCTACTTCAGCAGCGACAATGATTCAGAGTTTGAAGACGAGGACTTTAAGAGAGAAGTGGGCAAACTGAGAGAGAAGTATGTTTGGTTTGGTTAATATATTGTAACATAGTTTAAAGATATGCAGTGTAATTGTGGCTACCTTGTTTCCTCCTAGGCACATGATAGAGAGTCAGGCTCTGTACACCCGGCAGAAGGCAGAGATTGATGCCCTTTTTGCTCGTTTGGGTAAAGCGCCTCCCGCCATGGTCAACCCTCCCGTTGTGAACCCAGCCGCCCGAAGACGACGTCCTACCAAGAACAAAAGCAGCAAGTCCAGCCGCAGTAGCTCACAGGGCAGCAAGAGTCCAGTACAGCCAGGTATTCACTTCTTCTACTTTGCCTTTTTGTGCACAGCAGGGGTCGGATTCACAAAACATTCTTAAGTTTAAAAAAAAATTTCATTCATCTTAACTTTTGTAATTAATAACTGTTAATTGTCATCTTAATTTCTAACTAAAGAGTGAAGTTAAGAATTATTTATTTTATTATTAATTTTCTTGTAATACAAAATATTTCTTAAGAAGGTTCTCATCTTTTATTTTGTTTAAAAGCATTGTAAATTAACTTATTAAATGTAAGATAGTATGTCTTATAAACATCTTACTGTACTTTTTTATTTAAAGGGGAAAAAAATATATATTTGATAAAGTCTTAAAAAAATAGTACACAACACACAAAAAAGTACCCTCGTTCCATCCAAGATTTGAAAAATCGGTGTTTTATTTTTTTAAAGTGTATTATTGTGATGTTATCAGATGTTTGGACTCTCATTCTGATGGCACCCATTCACTGCAGAGGATTTATTGATGTGCAAATAGTGCAGTGATACATTTATTCAAATCTGTTTTTATGATTAAAAAAAAAAATTCAAATGTAAATTAGATGTAAGCAAACGTTTATCATGAGGTACACCATTCCTTCACCAGGTGTTCAAAACCTGCAGTAACAACATTTGTTAGCTTCTTGTATGGGATGATTTTTGTGAATTCAGCCCTAGAAACTTTAATTCTGTGTTTTTGTCCTGGCTCTGATCAGCGCTTCTCTATGTGTGTGTGTTTTTGTTGGTGGTCTTACAGCAACCAGCACTTTATCCGCTCAGAGCGCTCCCTCTGTGTACCCACCTCAGCAGGCCTTCCTGGCCCCTGGGGGGATGATAGATGGGGGGAGCAGCCCTCTGCTCCAGTCCTTCAAACCCTCCCCTTCTAATGAGAACCTGTGCTCTGCTTACACCAGTGACGCCACACTCTCTGCGCCCAGTTTGTGTGTAACCTCGCAAGGTAAAAATAAAGCCCTAAGCTTGACCCTGTGCTTTTTTTGTTGTTTTTTTACACACTATACATAAAGTAGCAAAGATAAAGTTACATTAGGGGTGGGCAGAAAGCAGAATTTTGTTCTAACAATTTCTATGTGAATTGCAAAGTAATACTATTAAATCGTATTACAATGACATGCATTTCTTACATTTATTTTTACATCTTAAATTTCAATTTAAAAAAACTTATTTTAAAATTAAAAAAATTATCAGTTGTGGACAAGGCTACATTATATTTAATTTTCTTTTATTATAAAATGGCAAGCATTTGCTTTGATTTTAAAATAAGTGACATCTGTTCATGTTTCACCTTCTTCCTTGTAAATTTCTACCAAAATGATGGTGTTTATGAATAATTTTAACCTGATAACACCCACTCCTAAATAACATAGTTTACCATTTTGTTTTTGTAATTTGTGTTTTAGTCACATAAAGCAGCTTTGGCCTATTTCCTGAGTCTTTCAAATTTGAGAAGAAAACTTCAGGATGATACAGTTGGAAGAAACCTGTCCAGTGGTCATTAAAATATTATTATCTCCTCTAATGTTCTTATGATTTTTATGGCGGATCATATTTGTGCCCTATTTGTAGCAGTGCAGGTGAATGAACTCTAAACATAGGAATATTTGCATGCATATCTGAGAAAGCGCACGCTTTGGTTTGGATGAAGCTGCAGAGCTGATGCTTGAGCCTCCAGGGGGCGCTTTTCCTCCCCTTCTTTTCCATACAGCTCGACGCTCACCCACCCAGGGCCACTCCTCCCCTCCTTCACCTCCTTCACTCTCTCTATCTGTCAGGAATTCATGGCTTACTGACCTCTGTTACCATTCTCACTGTGTATTTGTGTACGTTTCCTTTATCTATCTCTCTCTCTCTTTCTCTGCTCCATCTCTTACTCTCTCTCTCTCTCTCTCTCTCTCTCTCTCTCTCTCACTGTCTCTTCCTCTTTTCCACCTCTCTCTTTCTCTTTCCCTCTTTTTGTACCACAGGCTGTGTAAAGTTCAGCTGTGGGTCGGAGAGAGTGACCTTCAAACCAGGTGGCAGGAGGACGCGTTTTCTGAGTACGCCCTGCTTGGCTCTTTGTGTGTAACGCTTTTTCTTTTGTCTCTTTCCTACAATGTCATGTGATTAGTTCTTGATTCTGCCAAGCCTTCTGATTGGCCGATCATCTCAGACATTGTGTCATGAATCTTAAACTCACTTAACAGTTATCGCTCATATCCCATAATGAGGTCCGATAATTATTCCTTATTCAGCTGTGTTCCCAATGGACACTTGTCATTTTTAATTCATCTTATTAATATATGCTTTGGTTTAACATCATAACAAAAGCCCAAATTGCTAAAGATAAATACTAATAATTTAAAAGTTGCATAATATGCTTCATTTGATAGTGTCCCAAAACAGTGCAGCCTGTACAGTTCCCAAATAGCTTACGCAATTTATGCTCAAAGCGGGAAAACACACATCAATTATCAAATGCCATAAACATTGTCCAATTGTTATTAATATAGCTAATAATTTAAATGTGCAGTGTCCATAGACTAGAACACTTTACAATACGGTTTTAAACATTATCATTAATAATAATAAAAAAGGTATCATGAACTAATAATGAACATCATTTATTAATGTTAATGTAAATATTAATTTCCGGTTGTATAAAACATTAGTTAATATATTATGAACAAAACAAATAACAGTGAAGAGTAGTACATTTCTAAATGAACATTAAATTGTGCTTAATAGTTTATTATTAAATAATATAATATAAAATTGTGCTATGATTATATTTATATCATTATAATTGTATTTAATAATTATTTTATATCTCTATTTTAGTTATTTTATATATTTCTATTTACT
>JAUMHI010000037.1:3986706-3996996 GCA_032359435.1 Enteromius unitaeniatus | reverse complement strand
AAGGCTTTTCTTATTTCTGTTTGTTTTTTACTTTTTAATATGTTTATATTAATGTAATATTCTGTTTCACAATTTATTTGATAATTTTTTTAATTACCAAAAATTAACATTTTATAATTGTTTTAATTTACAATAATAATTTTAATTGTTAAATACTAATGGTTCTTTATTGTAAATGATTGCCTAATATTATTATCCTATAATATGTTACTGTATTGGTTGGCTGTTCCTTTCCTGACACATGAAGTGTGATCCTGCAACATGCTATTTTCATTTCCTCATATTATTTAAGTAATTACACACATTTTTATAATGCAGTTTTTGGAAGCAGTGAACAAAAAAACAGCTGACACAGTGACTAATATTTCTCCATACTCAGCAAGTCACTTCATTTGTCTTATAATATAATGAAGTTTTATTTTAAATATGTATATATATGTGTATAAAATAAGAGAAAGATTAGAGCAGGTATTTTCACACATCCTCTCACAGATTTCCTTTGCAGTCCTTTGCTTTTTAACTGCCCTCACAATGTTAAACAACCACACGTGAACCCTCCTTCTCTCACCCCACCTTCACTGAGCATGAGCGTAACAGCCATCAGGGCTTGATTTCAGGGTTTAGACTAGCATGATACATCTGATACTCTCCCATAATGCAATGTGTTGGACATGGAGTTACTGTAACACTGATTCTCTCCAATCCCACCGTTCTCTCCATGCTTCAGGGAAGATGGTGAAAAAAGTGTGCCCCTGCAACCAACTCTGTAGTAATTATCTCTCTTTTTTTACATCCTCCCACTCCTCCTTCCCTCTCTTTCCTGTCGTCACCTCTCGCTTCATGTCCTGTGGCCTGTTGAAGCTGGTCTTTCCGCTAAGCTCTCAGGCTGACTTGAGCATTTCTTTCCTGTGATGACCCATTCATGTGTTTATAAGTGTGGCATGCCACGTATGTTTTCACTGTCAAATTAAACTTGCGTTGCCCTAAATTCGAAACCGAACTGGAAGTCATTCTCGATAATAACGCCTAGCCACGCCACGACGCCACACTCTGACTAATGCACTCTAAATGGACCCGTCTGAGCACTCATCCCATTACGCACAAGCCAATTTGAAGCTCCAGTCCCCCTTCTGCACTCTTCCTTTATCCCCTTAAGGCTCATCCCGCTTACTGCACATCGACCTCATCCTGTTTGGATGGCGTTTCTCACCCATTACAAGGGTCTAATGAGGCCTGACTGATTTTCCCCTCGCTGTACACAAGGCTTAATCACTATCCAGTGCACAAGTATTGAGGGTATACAGCTCACATTTTGCACATAGAAAGGTAGGTTTTCACAAAGAGTTGCAAACTGGGATCCTCCAGTATTGAACAAAGTGAATGGAAGTCATCCAGTAAATGCTGAAGTCAAGCTGTGTGTGGAGCCTGCACCTCTCCCTTACCCCATTTCCACCAGGTGGTGCTGGTGCTTGGCTAGTAACTTTTTCTGTTGTTGTTGTTGGCCAAATCTATATTCAAGTTTTATGAATATTGTAACATCCACAATGGATGGATTTATATGCATGGATTTAAAATCAGAAATACATTTTTATTGTGAAATATTGTTTTCTAATTTAGCATATTTTGAAATATAATTTAATTCTATGATCGAAGCTAAATTTTCCGCATCATTACTCTGCTCTTCAGTGTCACATGATCCTTCAGAAATCATTCTGATATGCTACTTTGCTGTTCAAGAAATGTAATTTATTTGAATTACTGTAGCAACATTTTGTAACATTAAAAAAGTGTTTAATATATATTTTAAACACTCTCTCTATTCTTTTTCTGTTGTATATATTCCTTTTTTTCTTTTTTATATAATAAAAAAAGGCCTCTAACACTATAGCTTGTTTTATTTTTCTGTTTTATTTTTCTTTATTATAATTTAATATATAGCAAGTGACTAGTTATAGCAATTTTAATTGCTTTCATTGTCATCATTTCAAGTCGCTTTGGATAAATGGCTAAATGTCATATAAATGTAATTAATGAAATGTAACTTAAATTCAGTATATTAAATACTACCATGATGCATAAATTCTTCACAATTGTAAGTAATATATGATTTAATATAATTCAAAATACTTTTTTTACACATTATAATATTGACTATATATATATATTTTGTATTACAGTACAGAAAGTTTGCTCAATTGCAATCAAAATACTGCCACATTGCAAATAATAATAGTTATATTCATTGTGTTTGTGTAAAAAAACAAATCTATTTATATGTGTAATTCTAAATTCATAAAATAAATACAATTTAAATGTGTATATGTGACTCTGGACAACAAAACCAGTGTTAAGTGTTCATTTTCACGTTCAAAGAAAAATCAATCATTTTGACCCATGCAATGTATTTTTGGCTATTGCTACTAATATACCCCATCAACTTAAGGTCCAGTCGCTGGTCCAGGGCCACATATATAAATATATAAAAACATATATACATTTACAAGCTGACCAAGTACTGGCCACAAACTACTACTTTTTATTCAGTTTTAAGGGCCAGTATAAACCACTTTTTGACCAAATTGGGTACTGGCTTTGGCACCAGCACCAGCATGGTGGGAAAGGATTAGCTTTTATTTCAAAGCATGGCTTGCTCTGGACTACATTGCCCAGAATTCCTTTTTGCGCTTCAGTCTTGGCGCAGTGTGTGGTTTTTTTGTTGCTGCATTCTGGAGGCACTGTGTTTGCCATCCAGGTCTTATCTGGGTCGCCTGGTGGCTGTCTGCATAACTGGCAAGATATTTATGCTGTATTGATTTTAGATTTTATTTTTTCTCCCCATCAGCTTTATTTTCAACTTACAGTCTATTCTTCAAATGCATCAGCTCTTTGTTTCTCAACAGATATGTGTAGATAAATGGACCAATCAGCTTATATCAGTGCATGTTTAAGGACCGTATTTCTTAGTCATGACAGTGATGAGTCTTACGAAGGAGCTGAGGCATTTCCACTCATCTTGCTTCACATTAACTGCTCAGTAAACAAAGCTTTTTTGTTAAAAAACAAAAACAATCGCTGCAATGCTTTGCGTTTCATAAAAAGGTGTATTTACTCATACTTGCTGCTAATAATAATGTGCTAACATGATAAAGAATATTTTTAGTTTAGCTAATGGTACTAATCAACTGTTTTGTTAAGCTTCTATATAGTAAGTATTGAAAGTTTCATATTGTTGGCCTCCATGACTTGCAGTTCAGTTTAATCTAATACTGGAGCTCATGGTGAATCCATTTCCATTTCACCACCCTTTTGCTCCCTCTTGTGTTGCAATGAAAACAACCATGGCGAGCATGATAATGAAGCCCAGGCAGATGCTGAGCACTAGGTTTTTGCACCAATGGAAAGCCAGAGATGGTGTTTTAATACTGTCTTCGTGACCTGTTTTGCAGGCTGGACTCAAACTGATAAAAGTGTCACTTTAGCCTCAGAGCGGATGCCCAGGTGCTCGATAGGGTCTCACTGCCATGACTCTTTTCTGTATACACATGACATTATATTATACAATTGTGCTCTTAAGTTTACATACCCTTTATATAAACTGCAATATGTTTTGCTTTTATTTAAAGTAGAAGAGATTGATTCTTTTGTTTTTTGTCCCCAAGAACCTGCATAACAGATAACTCAAAATAATTTAATAATTCATCAACTTAAATTAAACAATTGTTAGTGTTTTAAAACCCTTTAGTTCTCAGTATTTAATGTCTTTGTGCTCTTTATTTTAAATGATGCACTTTTACTGGCAGCAGCTCTGTTTATTTATTTTAATCAAGCTTTTGTCGGTTTAACAAAAGATTTCTTTATTTCCTGGTTAAATGTAATTTTGCTGCATACCTTTGATTCGCATGTCATGTAAAATCTGTTATGTCAAAAAATCAGAATCAGGTTAAACCAGGGCGGGACTAAAGAAAAAATACATTCATTAAAAATCTCTCTTTTTTTTTTATCAAACATTTTGCAGACTGTATAAGGCGTATGTAATCTAATGTGAGGAACTGTATATAAAAAAATATACACACATTAATATAGTCTGTGGGACTTCAGATTGTATCAGCTGTTTCAGTGTAATGCGTGTTGTACTTACTTTCTTTTTACCATTATATTGTCTCTTCCTGTCTTTTTCTCCACTCAGGGACGAGCAGCACCAACACGGTGGCGGGAACCATTCAGAATCAAAACCAGCCGCCTGTCTCTCAGTCCCAGAGCTGCAAGGGCATGTTCACAGACGAGCTGCACAAATTGGTGGACAACTGGGCCAGGGACGCTATGAACCTGTCGCAGGGCAAGAGAAGCTCCAAGCACCAACAAGTGGTTCCTCAGGGCCACAGCTATGAAGTAAGACTTTGTTCTCAACTTTTAGACCACCATAGTCCACTTTCCTGCAGTTTAACAAATCTGAAAAAGCTAAACAAAATCTCCTAGAAAGTTGCAGGCAGAGATGTAAAGAGTACCTAAAAACAACACTTCAGTAAAAGTACAGATACCTTACTTTGAAAATTAGTCCACTACAAGTTACAAGTCACCAATTTCAAAACAACTTCAGTAAAATTATTTGACTATCTGATTTTTAAGCTAGAACAAACAAGCCAGAATGATGGGCAGACAACTATTACATTCAACAACTAACAAAGAACTAAAGAAACACTAGCGCTGTACAGTATATACAGTATACAGGAGGCTAACAAGCTGAAGAAGATAAGATACAACTACAGACGCCACGGGAGACAGGAAGTGACATAAAAGTCCAAGACAAGGCACAGAAATGCAACAAAATGATTAGTGAGGAGAGCAATCATGCTTACTTTTTTTTTTTTTTTTTTAACCAAAATAAAACTAAGCACCTCAAAATTGCAAAAACAATATTCTTCAAAAAGGTCTCTTTAGTATAATGGATTAGTAAAATAACAAGTCTTCTCGCACTGGATGTGCTGGTTTGAGCCTCATTGTCAGATGCAGTCCTCATCTCAAATAAAACACCTCTGATTCATAACTACGGGCTGAGGAACTCACACTCATGTTTGGCAGAAAAACTCTGCAGGAGAATTTATTATTTTTCCTTTCTCCTCTTCTCAGATGGTTCCTCCTACGATTATGGGCCGTAAGTACTCGGCTCCTGGCCAGCTGTGCCCAAACATCGCTTCAACTCTGAGCGGCCACCCACCCATACCCAACACTCCCGCTACCTCTCTGGGGTCCCGGAAGGGCTCCTTGTGTCCCACGCCGCAGTATAGCTACCACTCTGCACCTTACAACACACAGTGGGCTGGTTCGGTCGCGCACACCCAGGCCGGTCTGCTGGCCACCTCGCAACCCCTGGGACAGTATCCCCAGGTCCCCCCCCCATTACAGACCTTCCACATCAGCACTTTGCAAAAGTCAGTCAGCCACCCGGGTGGACCCAACCTGAAGACCACGTAGGGCAGGGCCTAGCCGCACCAGGCCTAAATAACTCTCGAGGTAGGGGAAGGAAGGGGGACGGATTGGGCAAGCGTTTGAGTTCATTGCAGAGATTCTGTCACAAGAGTTGATGCTTGAGAAAGAAGATGCCAGAATCTGCTTGCATGCTCACAGATACGCCACGGGGATGATGCACAACGACGCAAGGGATAAAAGAAAATGAAAATAAAACAGCAGACACTTGTGTGCAATGTTACGTGGCCAAAGAAGGCATGACCATTTTTATTGTTAAGGTGTGTAGTGATGGCATCCTTCACCACCCAGCCCCAAATATTTGTCCAGGGGTTCGATTTAAAGGTTTACTGACCTAAAATGGAAAGAATGCCACCGGCATCCATCTGTATATCCTCCTGATAAATTCATACATCAAGCATGTCAACAAAAACGGAGGTCAGTTTGGGTGACGGTGAGCAGCGAAGAGACTAGAACCTAGTTCCCCTCTTGCCCTAAACCCTCTGCTGCAATGCCATGGAATAATGCAATAATTACAATGGTAGAAAAAAGCCCATTTTAAAACACAGGAAGTGGCCTTCATAAAATAAGAAAATCCATGTACAGATTTCCTTTGTTTTTAAATTGGGTTATAAGGGTTTGGTTTCATTAAGTTGGTTGGGTTTTTTTCCCTATGCCCGTTCAAGCCGGCCTTGTGTAGCAGAATGTTAGGGACAGACTTTTTTTTTTTTGTCACATGTTCAGAGGCCTTTCAGCTGCCCCCCGAGATTTGTATTAGAAAGCTCCTCCTTCACACTCTTTCCGTCCTCTTCTGGTTTTCTCCTAGGGCCACATCACAAGGTGACTTGTAAAATGGTGAATAACATCAGCTGGTTTGGGATTGGTCGCCTTTGGAGGCCCTTGAAGCTTTAAATCTATGGCTAATTATCAGCTTTTTCGAATCATGGCAGCATTAGGGGCCTCTTACGATAGTTTGATCGAGACATTCAAATAAGAAGTTGTGTTCTGTATGGACCTGTATTTACTCATCATTTGTTGATGTTGAAACACTGTGATTATTATAAATGTTGTTGGACAACATTGGATAAAAAGAAAGTAGACAAAAAAAACATGACATTTTGGAGGGTTTTGGATATTAGCGTTCATGAGATGTAAGGCTAGCTATTTGATTATTCACATCTTATTGGAGACACTTTAATCCTTTTTTCCCCTTTGTACTTTCTTTATATTATTAGATAAATGTGAATGTAAATGAATTCAATTAACGTACTTGAAGAAACAAATCTTTCCCTCTTTTCCTAAACCCGGTGAGCTTTCTGAAGATTCTAGTGCCTTGCTTTATTTTTGTGTTCCTTTTTTTTTTTGCTTCGGGGTTTGATATATACGGCAGCGGAGAGTCTCTGGTTGGAGTGCTGGACTTCACAGAAGGTGATTATTAATATATTGCAGGAATGAGGTGTTGTTTTGAAAGCCGTTTTGAATTGGCCATGACTGAATGCATTTGATGGCACAGTCCTAGTCACAAAAAGCTTCATATAAAAGGTGTGCAAACTCACAATCTAGCTGTAATATCACTTTCAAATGCTGAAAGGGTTGAGTTTTAGATCCTTTGATCAATCCACCTTAGTATGCAAGTGGAAGTGTGCCTCTCATCAGCACACAGATGAGTCATTTAAACACTTTTTTGGACAACCACAGTGTCTGTAAACCGTGAGAACGGTTCTTGTGAAGGTGAGGGATAGAAACGCAGGACTAGGAAAGTTAGTATGCATGGGACAGTATGTTGTAAGTATCTCAAAACCACCAATAGCTTAGATGTTTTTCCAGCACTGCGTGTTTTGATGCCATCCAGTGTCGAATCCACTCCGGCGTGCATAGGAAGACACGTTTGACTCATTTAGCAACAGATGTGACAGCAAGTCGAGAAAAGGATCAGAAAGGTGGGAGAAGACAGCTAGCAACCCTCACCGACACAAGTAGGCCACTCTCTGCCAAAACAGCTCTATTACTCGCTTCGTTTTAACTCTCACTGCCCATGTAAGCTCTCACATCACCGTACTGACAACAGCTTTCGGTTTTATGGCAGATCAGTAGCTTCTTTTGGAAGATCTTACTTCTCCCTCTTTGTGTAGCAGTCAGTCAAATCTTGTAAATGCTTTGGTTTATTCAAAATATCAAAATACCATTTAGCACATTCGACTGTGCAGATGAATAAAGAAGAGTCCTGGTACACCAGAAACAAATGTACAGATCCTTTTTTTATTTGGGGTACAATAGCATAGTGGAGATGCTCTCATCACCTTGACTACTGAAAGGACTTAGATTACAACTCGTTACATACTGCTTAGTGTGCCGTCTGCGTGAAACGTCTGGTACAGGAAATTCACTTTAGGTCAACTGTACAGTTTAGATTCTCAACTGGCTCTCTATATTCGAAATCTGATCGTTTTACCTTTATCTCTTGCTTTGTACACAACGCTTTACCTGTAGACAGCTCATTTTTACCCGCTCGGTTCGTTCAAACTGTGAACACATCAAAAGGTCTTTAACAAAGAGGTCCAACCTGCTCAGTGTTCAGACTGATGAAATACTACCTTCTGAGTGCCATGTCCCTGTTTCAGATATGACGCAAGTGTTAATTTGCTCTCGCTGTAAGAAACAGGTCCCCCTGTTTGGCTGTAGAGGGCGCTAATGTAACTGCAGTGCAGGACGTACAACGTTAAACGAGATTCACCACTCAGACCTCTGATGTAAATGATACAGCACCTTGGAAAAGAAATAAAAAAACATACTTTTTCTTTGCTTTGGGGAAAAAAAAATAGTTTGCAGCGTGCTGATGTATGAACGAGGCATTCAGCGTCGCTAGACATTCAGTTTATGATGGAAAAAACAAACCAATAAAAATGTATTTTTTCTTTCTTTTTGCATGAGACTTTAGTTACACAGAAAAAAAATGCACACAAACTCACTCGAAACTATCTTATTGAATGAATCCCTTTTTACTAGTCGCTCTCCTGTGGAAAGAAATGCAACAGAACAATGTTTACTTAATGCTACTGACCTGTCATTAAGTTATTTTGTTTTGTACTACTATCTGATCCGCTTGTTTTGCTGTCTTTTGAGTCTCTAGATTTCCTCTGGCGACTTTCATTCAGTGTTTTTTTTTTCCGTATGATATTTAACATTGTACAAAATGTTAAAAAAGTTACTTAAAATGAAAACCAAACAAAAACATGTAGGGAATCATCGGCAATGTTTAACTGTATGTTTTGCACTAAGTATAGGATGTTCAAGCTTCATATAAAACTGCGCTTTGCGCTCCAATAAAACAGCATTTGTTACCCTATTTGTAAACTTAATAAAAGTCATTTAAGTAAATCAAGCGTGCCTCTGCTTCTTAATTCACATTGGATGCTGGGTTAGTTATCATGCAGTTCATAGGAATAGAGCTGCTGAGATCATTTCTTGAGTGCACTGAATATCAGATACTTTGTTTCTGCTGCTGCTCTTCTTAACTGTAGTCAGTTCCTCACTGCCAGATTCTTTTTTCACATCCAGCATTCGTGGCCTGGACACTTGTCACTTATAAATGGTCAAACATAAAATGATTAGTAGTCATCAAGATCAGGGTGGTTTGGAATTGGAAAAATGTGCTTGGAAGAAAATATCATCAGAATATCAATATCTAACTTGTTATATTAACCAAGCTGTACAGTGTTGGGGGTAACGCATTGCAAGTAATATTAATATTACTTTTTCCAAGTAACTAGTAAAGTAATGCATTACTTTTTAATTTTAGAGTAATATTACTGATACTTTTTCAAAAAAGTAACGCCAGTGTTTTCTTATTTATTGACTGACTAATCTCCTGACTCCATGTTGGGAGAAATCAGAAATACAGAGGCGTTGTGTGAATACGGTGTAGTTCTAGACTTCATCTCACTCTCAAAAACAGATTTAGTATTCATCAAAATGAATTAAAATAAACTCAGAATATGACACAAACCTGCAATAATTAAATTACACAAAAGTATTTAATCCCATTTTATTAACCAATGTCTTTGCTGCTTACCTTTGATGATCCAGTTCAAACATACTTACTGTTCAAGCAAAAATGACTTTTCTTCATTGTTTTTTTTTTTTTATTGCTGAAGATTATTGAACTTTCTTCTGTATTCTACTTCTAGATGTTACTTTACTTTTTCTTTATCCTGAGGTTTATTAATTTCACTTGTACTTGAGCTTTTACATTTGCTGTAAATAGAACTTCTTATATTAAATAGAAACACTGAAGCTCTGCCCATATTTCAAAAGTAACACATTCCATAAGTAACCTAATTATATTACTTATAACCAATATTGTAATACTTTTCAAAGTACAGTAACTTTCCCCAAAGTATTGTATTGTATTGTATTGTATTGTATTGTATTTTTTTCTGGGGTTAAAGGTTATGTTATACACTCTTGGCATGCTAAACATGTAAATAGATCAATGGTGTGTGGTTTAAAGAGCTCAAATTATGACACCCCTACCTGAAAACAATACTAATCAATACAATATCTAACACTAAACCTACCAATACTAGGGAAGTGATAATCTGGCGGGTGTGGAAATCTGGTACTACACGGTCACAGACTGAAGCTGGGAGTTTTGGGCTTGTATTGGACAAAGACATTCATCATGATGAACATTTGCTGACATGTGAAAGTGTGTTAAGAAAAGGATCTCACATTAAACTGTAAAGAGCTCATGTTGTGAATTAAATCTTTCGAATCAGCAGTTTGTAAAGCTACATTGAGACACTGAACACAAATCACAGCACATGA
>JAUMHI010000037.1:3967482-3980822 GCA_032359435.1 Enteromius unitaeniatus | reverse complement strand
ATGCGAATTAATCTAGTTTAAATATGACCTGACGTTTTATTTTTATCCAACGATATGGGATGTTATTGCACCAACTTATTTTGTGAGTTTGTATTACACTCAAGTAGCCTACCTAACTTTCAATATTAAAGACACCAGTACTGTATCAGTGTTTGCATTCTGCTGCCCATAGTGTGAAGATTACTGGCAGAATGAATTAAAAATTATACTATATATACGCAGTTGCCTACTTATTTTATTTGGGATATATATATATATATAGCTCTGGAAAAAAATAGGAGACCACTGTAATTTACTCTTAAATCAGTATCTCTCTGAGTATGACAGGCATGTTTATTGAGGTGAGCACCTGAATCCAATTGTATTTAAGTTATTTAAGTTGGATGCTAGAAGTCTTTCAAACGTATTTAGAAATTTAAAAATCAAGAGAAAAAGGCCTCAATCCTAGCTTTACTGGCACAAGGATTCAGTGAGTGTCAAGTTGCTTCTATCCTTAAAATTTCAAAGACGGCAGTTCACAAAAAATGAAACAAACGTGCATTGTATTGGTGAGATTATTGTTTTAAGAATAAAACCCAAAAGAAACGGATTTTTCTGCAGTGGTCTCTTATTTGTTTCCAGAGCTGTATATGGTAGGTCTATATGTGGTGGTGGGCCAGTCCAGCCCTGCTTTACACTAGTGTTTATGGAACAGAAAGGGTTGAATGTAGGACGTGTAATAACTAATAAATCAGCTAGTAAACAGTCTTCCTCCTAGAGAGGGAAAAAACATGACATTCTGTCATAAGGAAGTAAATGATGCCAAGAATGGTTGAGCTTCAAAACACAATATAAAAAGTTGGCAAATGACTTGGTGGTTGTTGTAGCTCTGAGTTTTTAAAAGTGACAAAAAACTTGTGAAACTTAAATATTCTTGTGACATTTGTTTGGGTTTTTTTTGAGTAAAATTATTCTTGTTAAACTCATTTTCGTCAGCAGAGCAGAGCACTTCTGGTTAGATGCTAACTGCGTTTTGTTTCCTTGTACCTTACATGTGCAATGACTATAAAGTCTAAAATATCTCTGACTGTCGTTGCTCAGTTATTTTAAGTCAGATATGTTAATGTCAACTTTGGATTGTGTTTTGGTGTTAAAAAAGCTCTCTTCAAGTATTACGAGCATGCTGTCTACCTATAAATGAAGATTTACTACTTTAAATGTGAAAGCTTTGTGGTTGGATGGGAGGTGGGTTGTTTGTTTGCTGTTATCTCCCCACCAGTGTTAAAATCAAATGGCAGCAATTTTACACACGTGGGCCACCATGTGTCAGGATAATATTTAATTTAGGTTTGCATGGGATTTAACCACCTCTTGATCACCTTCAAAAAGATTTTTATGACCACAGTGGCTTTATAAAGGGGCTGAGGACCAGGAAGCATTAATACAGAATCAAAAACAAGCGAGGTAAGGTGTCTTTAACACTGAATCATTTTCATATTTTAGTATTGATCTTTATAGCTGAATGTGTGTTCTTTCTGACAGTCATGGCAGTGTTTGATCATCTTGGGCTGGTGTCTCTGACCGTGTTGATGCTGGCGTCTCAGCTGGACTTCACCAGTGCTGCTGTCCGGGTGTATGGCTTGCGTGGCAGAGGACTCACCGGTGACCCTGCTGGAAACAAACCCGATCCATACGTCAAGGTCTGGTGCGGCTCTACTTTTGGGGGACAGACAGAATTTCGGAAAAATACTGCTAATCCAGTGTGGTCTGCAGAGTTCAACTTCCCGAACTGCCAAGCAAACCAAGTCCTGAAGCTGGAGGTGTGGGACAAAGACTTGAATTTTGATGATCGTTTAGGCACGTGTACCAGACCGTTGCAAAAGGGGTCTTTCACCGGTACGTGTCGTCTGAAAAAAGGTTCAGTTCAGTTTCAGGTTCAGATTTGGTAGAAGCATCAGTTTGAAAGAACAACCTCTGCTGTAACTAGCCTGATAGTAATAATCCGACAATATACATTCACACTGAATTTATTTTTACAATTTTTGCTTTATTATTTTGTGGAAATACGGTTCTCAGTCTGTTGTATATTTATATTTGTATTTGAGACTTCTGTTGGGGTTAATTTGCGGTTATTTAATTCACAATCACCTCTTTGTTTGTGCCATTTTAGCCCTGCTTGTCCTCTTCCTGATTCTTGTACAAAATGTTTGCAGCAGTTTTTATGCTGATGAAAGAGAAGTGTACAGTACGTGTAATGCACATCATGTATTATATGGGAAGCTAGCTTGCTGCAGGTCTCTTGCTTCTAGATGGGGAAATAAAATTAAATAAATGATATTGTTCCATGAAGTATCAAAGGTGTCATCATTTATCGCTTTTTTCAGTTGCTCTTTTGATCCTGTTAACACAACTGCTTTGAATGAATATGCTACATGCTACATTTAACAACTCTTGTGAAATTAAGATCCTCTGTGAAAAAAATAACCTCATTGTATAATAAAGGTGTGTGTGTGTGTTAGTAGATTTTCTTTAGGTTGAGGCAGAGATCTGACCTCAGGAATTCTGATGGCATAAATAAGTAAGTATAAAACCTTATACACATTAAAAACACAAATCAACTTTCTGTCATGTCCCTGTTATGAACACAGAGGCCGTCCATGAACTTTCTGTCTGCCTGGTCATGGTCACGGAGACCGTCCATGGACTCACGGCGAAGGAGGAGAAGGAGAACAGACATCAATTCTCAGGGATAGGGCTAATCCTTCATTGTCAGCAGAGTTCAACTTCCCACAGTGCAACACAGAACATGCACTGACATGGCACGTGTCAAAAACAGGTACAATATGGGTCTGACAGCGGTAATTGCCGTCAGAATGCTGGAACTCTGTTTTACAGTTCTGAAGAAAAATAAATGAGTTGACCTTTTCTCCAATCGCAGATCAGACTTAATAACTCACAACTGTGTGTTTATATCTCACTATTCACACAATTGCTTGTGACTTTTTCTTGATAAAAATTGAAACTCGTTTTTAATATCTAAGTGCATTTAATTTTCCGGTAGCTGATACTCCTTGAAATTTGTCCCCACCTTCACCAATAGCATACACAGTATTAATTATTTATCCATGTGTTCGTACTAGTCGAAGACAATTAAATTGTTTTGGATGAAATAGTGAAACATTGAATTACTTAAGCATGAATGTGGAGGCCCTTAAATCTTTATCCGTTATTTCTGTGTGATAAAAGTGTGAATGACCACCTGCTCTTTCACATGTGTATGTGAACTACGTGTCTTGTTCTTGAGCAAGACTTCAGTAGGAGGACTCAGGAGGGCAATGCTGATTGTGCATGTAACCCTTTAAACTAAAATGCTTCTATAGCCTACCTTTGCTCTTCTATACTACCAAAAAAGTGTAATCACAATATAATAATAATACAAGTCATGAATAAAGTTTTCTCTGCACTTTTTTGGAGGAAATTTTAACTGGCTGATTCAGTCTTCTCTCATTCTCAGATGTTTTTGCCATATTAGAAGAAAGTGATCAATTCCCCAAATTGCACACATACATTGTGCATATGTAAAACTTCTAAACATGAGCATTTTACACCAGTTAACCCTTTTTTTTTATTTTACCGGAATGAATCTATTGATCAGATTCAGATTCTGAACGAACCCTTCAACATTTAGACCGCAATGGTTAACAGGTTGCACAGAGTTGAAGATGATTAGTGAATAACGACTTCAATTTGGGTCTGTTCATAACATAAAGCTGCTTCATATGGCTTGGAACACAACAGGCTGGTCCTATTTGAGCAGTTATATGTTTTTTTTTTCTTGGCCCCAGTCCTAATCAGCATTTGTTATATAAAATTACCAAGATATTGTTAAAAAAATCTAATCCTCTTCCAAAGGATGCCATGTGGCTATTAACTTGTGAGTAAATGAGTGTGAATTAGTCGCATTAAGTGCATTAAGTTAAATGCAACATACTGTAGTGCAAATGAATCCAAGACCAAAAATGAAAAAACTCCAAATACGCTTCAGATACTATTTTTTTGACTGGACAGAAATTTTTATGAGAAGCCTAAGTGCTATGTCATCAAAAAAGTTATATGTTTAGTTTTGAATAATATGGTAATTCACAATTTTTACTTGCAAACGCCATAAAAAAAGCAAATAAAACCCAATTATATTGAAATAAACTATTTAAACAAAACTGCTTATAAGAAGATTGTAAAATCTTACCCAACCAACATGCAAAACGTCTTACAATATATGTTTTACAAATATATGACAATTTAGACTTTTTTGACAAGGCCTTTATATACAGTATGTTAAGAAAAACAATGTTTAAAACATTTTTGACAATAAAGTTTGATTGCACCATTTTTTATTATTATTTAAACTTACGATTTTAATTTACACTTTTCTTTACAATCATGTCATTAAAAAGACAATTAATCTGAACTGAACATTTAAAAGATCATTAATTTCTTTATAATGTACACTTACAGACAGTGTTTTTTGCTTTTGTAGCCAATGAGGACAGATTTGCTCAAATAATTTTAAATCATCACTTTTATCCCTCTTATGATGCAATTTTATGCATACTTGACAAATGTCAAGACTCCACCAAGTTTCATGATAATGTTTAACGCATATACACATGGGATTTAACCACCTGCTGATCCCCTTCGAAGATTTTTGTGATTGCACTGGCTTTATAAAAGGGGTGACGATCCAGAGGCATTCATACAGACTCGAATACAAGTGAAGTAAGGTATTTTAAATCTCAATCACACTTCTGCTTCTACTTAAATCTTCATTATAACCAAACATTTGTTGTTTCTGACAGCTATGGCACTGATTATGCATATTTTATAAACACATTTACCACTACATCACCCCTCAGCTTCAGATACTTTTGCCTTTCAGTCTTTGTTTGTATTCAATCTTTACGCATTCTTTCTGACAGTCATGGCAGTGTTTGATCATCTTGGGCTGGTATCTCTGACCGTGTTGATGCTGGCGTCTCAGCTGGACTTCACCAGTGCTGCTGTCCGGGTGTATGGCTTACATGCCAGAGACCTCACCGGTGACCCTGCTGGAAACAAACCCGATCCATACGTCAAGGTCTGGTGCGGCTCTACTTTTGGGGGCCAAACAGAATATCGCAAGGATACTGCTCATCCTTCATGGTCCGCAGAGTTCTACTTCCCATATTGCAAAGAAAAGGAAACCCTGAAGCTGGAGGTGTGGGACAAAGACCTGAATTTTGATGATCACTTGGGCACGTGTACCAGACAGGTGCAATATGGGTCTTTCTCTATTTCTTGCTATCTAAACAAAGGAACCGTGTTTTACAGTTTTGAGTTGTTACAATAAATCTGTTGCAGTTTATAATAACAAACCTGTTCTGTGACTAGCTTGACATTAATAAAATCGACAATATGCATTGGACATTCACACTGAATCTGTATAATTTTTTTGTGCGATTAAGTCACAGTTTAACAGACTCAGTCTGTCATTTATTAATACTTGAAGACTTGAAGCTCGTAAAGCTCTGTGTGTGTGGTATGATCTTGTGATATGTAAAGATCTCCTTCAGTTTCTCTTTAGACTGAAGAAGAGATCTGCCAGCAGGAAGCCTAAAGCCACAAACTATTCAAACATAGATATCATTCACAACATAAAAATGGACATGTGCAATTGAAAACACAAACTAATGAACAGAGGATTATATGGTTTATGTTATGTTCATTTATCATCTCCGAATTTGATGGTCAGAGGTTATTTTTTAGATTATCAGTGTATTCATTATCTGCATGATGTGCACAATGCATAGTACATGCTGTATATACACTGCAGCAGAAGTATGTATAAAGTCATTCTTTAATGAAAGTTAAATACATTAATTGTAGTCACCAGAAGAGGCCTTTTTACCACTAGGTCATGGATCACAATGCAGCATATACGCATGCTTTAATGTATTTGATATAATCAGCTGTGTTTACATCCAGGTGAAAGTGTGTGCATGGATGTACTGTAATCTGCGGTTGTCTACACCAAGCATGCGTTGTGATTCTCTCTAAAAAAGACAAGTCAGGGGTAATTTTTTGTATTTTTATTTTTTTGAGCAAAAATAGTATTCTCCTATCCTCGTAAAACTGTAGTTGGTCCACTGATGTCACACAGTTTTACCATATTTTTGGATCTGGTATCATTTCAAGTTGTGTTGCTGTCTATAGAGGGTCAGACTGCTCTCTAATATCATCAAAAAAATAAATTGCTTTGGAATACATTTACCCTTTTGTCTCTGCCTGATTCGTTGATTCAGTCTGCCGGTGATTTTGATCTTGTCTGTCTTGACCCTGAGCCTAATAAACCCTTTTGCACGTGAACTTGCACGCTTCCTTGCCTCTACTCATAACAGAAAGTCTTATGGGTTTGGAACGACATGAGGGTAATTAATGACAGAATTTTCATTTTTCGGTGGACTAACCCTTTAAGCCATATTTAACTTTGGCCATTGTGTATTAGACAAAAATATTAATTTCAAGAAATGTTTTCTCCCCACTTTCATTTTTCTTTTTTTAAACTTCATTGAAAGTTTAGATTTTTGTCAAAGTTTTGAATGAAAGAACATACGGCTAAACAGATTTGTTCTGATGATGCAGGTTTATTTTCACAGCCTTGACCAACAGTTTTCATCATGACTGTAAATAGGCCACCATTCTTATGAGAATATTTAACACAGATAAGCATGGGATTTAACCATATGTTGATGGAAGATTTTTGAGATTGCGTAAAGGGCAGAAGATCAGGAATTATTTATAGACTCTAATACAAGCGTAATAGCGTAAATATTACTCTAATATTACTCTGTCTCTCTCTTATTCTGTTCCTCAGTCCGTATCCAGATCAGATGGTGTACCAACACAAAGAGATGATCTTCATCAGCACACCTAGATGAGCTCCGTGGACATTACCATCTCTCTGTTCTTCTATTTGATAATGTTCAGCGCTTTGCTACAATCTGTATTGTTAAAAGCACTATATAACTAAAGGTGACTTGACTTGACAAGTATAATAAGGCATCTTCTACTTACAATGAATGAGAATAATATGTTCTCACTTCAATGCTTGTGTGTAACAAATTTTCATTTAGAACTGAATGTGTATTCTTTCTTTCTGGTGTCTCTGGCCGTGTTGATGCTGACTTCTCAGATGGACTTTTTCAGCTGTGATTTTGGTGACAAACTAAAGATGGAGGTGTGGGACAAAGACACGACATATGACGATAAATTGGGCTGGTATAGTGGACCAGTGGGAACCGGGCATGTGTCTTTTCTGTGGGACAAGGAACTATGAATTTAAGCTACGATGTGAAATAAATCTCTTCCAAATAAACACTCTGTAAAGCGCTTGTTTTGAGACAGTACTAATAAAGTAGAAAAGCATTGAACACTATGTTTTGCACTGATTTTAACTATTTGAACCATTTTTCTACACATCCAAACATTCATTTTGCCGTTATTTGTAATAATCTGGTGAGGTTTTTGTTTGTCAACAGCCAGTGCTCCACACAGAGATCTGATCATCCAACAACATCATCCAAACTGTCTGGAAAAGGGAGACAAAAGAACTGTGGCAACGTCTCCAAGATGCTTCAAGAAACCTACCCTACAGGAGAAACACTAAGCTACAGAGTATTACACCATATTTTAGATTTAAAACATTTAACATGCAGTGTTATCTGTATAATATGAATCGTGTTATAATTGAAAACTAGTTTTTCACATGTGTATGTGAACTAAGGGCTTGTTTTTGAGCAAGACTCTCTTAAAAAAGAAAGCAGTGTACATCAAAACATGTAGCAAATGCTACGCTAGCTTCTAGATAAAGAAATTAAAAACAAAGTTGTCATCATTCATCACTTTTTCTTGCTCACACAACTGATTTAAACGATCTGTTCATGATTCAGTCTGCAACTATGCATATATAACCTTAAGGCATAATTTACCGCTCACTGTGATTTGTGAAGATCTCCTTCAGTTTCTCTTTAGGTTAAAGCAGAGCCTGATGTCACAAACTAATCCAGTTATTCTACAAACATAGTTATCATTTTTACACACTGGACGTATGCAATCGAAAGCAATAAGTAACTTACCATACAAGTCACATGTTAACAAATAGGCCTAATGTACTGAAAACAAATGCCAAGAATTATATGTTAAGTCATCATCATATTAGAATGAGAAAGTTTATTGTTTATTAAGTTTATGTAAAAATGTATTTTCAGCGGTCAAAGACCATGAGTGTATTCATCATGTGTTCAGAAAACTCTGCTTCATTGTTTAGTATTCTATAATACAGATAGAGATGTGTGAGGTTTCTTTTCTTTAATGAAAGTTAAATACATTAGTTGTAGTCACCAGAAGAGGTCTTTCATGGATCTCTCATCACAAAAAGGAACAGGGCTAAACTGACAAAAAATATGGTTCCCACCTGCCAACATAATGCATTTTTTAACATTTCAAATGTGTATTTATTTACAATTGACTTTTTTTATTACATTTGTTTTGTAATTGTTTAAAATACAGTAGGTTTTTTTTCCTTTCCAGTGATGTACACTGTAAATTTACAGCTTTGTAGCTGGGGCCGTACCTTTTCAAAAGAGACATGTTTGTACCTAAAAGGACCCTAAAGGTACATATTAGTTAAATTACTTAAAATGTACATATTTGAACCTAACAGGTATAAAGGTGTACCTTTTGGAAAGGGTACCGCACCAGTGACCGCTTTTGTACCTTTATTTCTGAATGTGCAATGGCTCAAATGTCCTTTGCTTTTCAGATTTTTGTGCAAAAATAGACGTGTGTGTGTGTGTGTGTGTGTGTGTGTGTGTACTATACTATACTATATCCGTCAAAAGTAATAATGCTAAAAATGTGCAATCTAAGCTTTGAAATCAGAAGTAAATTATATTTTTTAAATACATTAAAACAGTTATATAAAATAATAAAAATGTTTCAAATTTTTCTAAATCTTAGTTTTTGCTTAGAGAATACTAATTTACTTAAATCCAAAAAATCTTACATTCTTACACTCAATCTAACTTTTGACTGGTAGTGTACATCTTTAAAAGGGATTAAACTCACACACAAGAAATAGACACTTCAACATACACACACATTCAGAGTTCACCAGTATTTTGAATATTATTGTTTACTAATTAAAATTATAATGTTTGAACCCATTTAAATCACTGTAATAATCAATATCCACACACCCCTAATATAAACACACACTGTTTCTCATCAGGATGAAAAAACAAACATTAAAAATGATAAATATTTTTGTTTTCACTTTCATTTTTTATACACACCCAAAATGTATGTCAAAGCAATTAAAACCACAAAGAAACCTGCTCCACAAGTTGTCATGTTTTTGTCTTAATTGCTGGAAACAAAATTCCACCGATTTTTTTGGTTGTATGCTGTCATTTCAACAAATCAGTCATCTGTGTATTCATGCATACTGAAAGTTTGCATATAATAATTTATTCATAAATGCTATTTTTATTACCTTTATTGCTTTTAACTCTACATAACAAAAATAAGTAGTTATAGCAACTCAAACTTATAGTAGAAATGCTTAGATTCCCTAAAAATACATAAATGGGTTCCATGCATATTCATGTATGATTTTTTTATTTGCGTATAAAGCTTGTATTGAATAATGCATTGGAATGTATCTTTCACATCTCTTACCAATTTTCATGACCTCAACAACAACAAAAAAACGTCATCATGCAAAGATCATGGGTGGGGGTGTATATGGGTACTGTATATAAGCAGGCTTGAGGCAAATATTTGAACAGACAGAAACTGAGAAGACAAGAAGACTCCTGAAGAAGACCAACTTCAAACTGGTTTTCTTACAACTTGGACAAGGTAGGGTTTTCCTGGTTTCCTTATAAATTAAGAATGTTTTTTGTATTACCTTTTTAAATTTGTCTCGCTTCTAAATATTGTCAAGTTCCTTTGTAACTTTGCTTTGCTAGGAAACTACTATTGCCGTCTTATCAAATAAACACAAAAATAAAATAAATGTCATAAAAGCAGTAATTTATTCACATCTGCTTTTGTAAAGGGGCTCCTGAGACACTGAATCATAAATTATTTTAATCACTCTTGGCAGTTGGTTATATAATGCAGGTTGTATCATAGTTTGTAGACACTGTATGCAAGGGTTTAAATTAGCTGCTGATTTTTGTGACGGCATTGACTTTATAAAGTATAAAGATCAGAAACCATGCACACAGTAAATGATACTTTCACTTTTTGCTTCTTTTAAAATATTGTGTTCAAATTTCAGTATTTGTGAGTGTTACATCAATATAACTGAACGTTTGTGTTTCTGGCAGCTATGGCAGTCTTTTATCCTCTTAGGCTGGCGTCTCTGGCTGTGTTGATGCTGGTATCTCAGCTGGACGTTGCCAGTGCTGCTGTTCGGGTGTCTGCTATATCTGCCAGAGGCCTCACCGGTGACCCTTTCTTCAACCCACCCGATCCATACATTAAAATCTGGTGTGGCTCTACTTATGGAGGACAGACACCTTATTACAACGATAACGCTAGTCCTGCATGGTCTGCAGAGTTCAGCTTCTCAAACTGTAGAGTCGGTGCAATCCTGACGGTGGAGGTGTGGGACAAAGATCTGATATTTGATGATCACTTGGGCACATGCTTCAAAACTCTGCCAAGAGGGTCTTTTAGTTCTGTATGTTATCTGAGTGCAGGAAGGCTTTATTTCACTCATAATGCTTGGTAAATCTCTCAGCGCTGTTTTAGCTGATTTAAGATGATCATAAAATGCTCTAGAGTAATAACTGTTGATTAATATGTATATCAGAATGCTTCTAGTCTGTATGTTAGCAAAGATTTGTAAGCATTATGTAATCCTACCAATAAAAGTCAACTTTCAGTAGTCTCACAATCATATCTCATTCTCAGATGTTTGTGTCATCTGTTTCAAATGTATTTCACACCTGCAACAATGAATAAATTCCATACTGAAGTGAAAAATAATTGGGAATGAATCGTTGATTGCTTATGAATCTTTTCAGTGAATCAATTGATCCAGTTCACACACGCACTGCTTAACATCTTTCAAAACATGAAGATCTTTGGTGAATAGTGACTTTTATTTAGGTAATTTTGTCACAGAAAGCTATTACATGTTTCATAAGACTTGGAATATAGTGGGTGAGTCCTATAGCGGATACATTTTGTACACCCCTGCCTTAAAGGTGACATATTATGCCCCTTTTTACAAAATGTAATACAAGTCTATAGTGTCCAGAGAATGTGTCTGTGAACGTTTAGAACAAAATACCCTACAGATCATTTATTGTATCATTTTGAAAATACTGTTTTTTTGGTGCCTGTTTCTTTAAATGCAAATGAGCTGCTTCTCCACGCCCCCTTTCCAGAACATTACTGCTCTGATTATCATGTTTATCGCGTTGAAATCAGGCATTTTAAACCACATAAGTTTAAACTTCTGATATGTGGTTTTCTGAATGGATAGATCTGAAAGCGGCTGTCACAGCATGTGAGTACTACACCAAGCTCTCATTCACACAAAGTTTACTTTAAAAACACACGAGTTGCAGTGGGCTATGTCAGTGAGAGTAAACCAATCACATGTTTATTTAATATCTGTGGCAGCAGTGGTTTCTTCTACTGGGCTCTGTTCGCATGTTTTGCTCAAACATTGGCCATGGCTTTTGTACTGCTACACCGAAATCATTATGAAATCAAAAGTTACTGGATTCATCTTTCTGGATGATGGAATGGTCTCTGATCTCTTGTTATGTGTTCTCCAAACACTTAGGCATTATAGGAGAAAACTCAGAACTGTTATATTGACCAATGGAGGTTTTTGCAATTTATTGTGTAAGCATTTATCATGTATTTGAGAAGAAAAAAGAATTTCATGATGATATGTATATTCTCGTTTGTAGGCCTACTGCTGTACTACTGTATTCTATCCTGCCTAAATAATTAAAGTAGCAGTGTAGAGTCCTCATGTAACAAACCTTTTAAGCGACAGAATAAAGTAGGACACTTTAATGGAACTAATATGGCATCCCAGAAGAATTTATCCACCACTTTGATTTGGAGTAACCAAAGTATCATGCAAAACAAATAAGTAAACAATATAATTAATTTTCTTCATAAAAATAGTTGATTGAACACCACTGGAAAACGTAATCAAAATTTAAGAGTCTCCTTAATTCATTATAGATGAATTTTTTGTTACATTCCCCAAATTTTTAATGGTAGTACATTACAGTTTAGCCAAAAATATTAAACAGCAAAAACTGCTTTCAACATTGATAATGAGAAATATTTTTTGAGCAGCAAATAAATGCAATGATTTCTCAAGGATCATGTGACACTGAAGACTGAAGTAATGGCTGCTGAATATTCTTAATTCACTTTCTTAGGCAGTTTGTTGCGATGTGATAATCATTTGTAAAGTTTTATTTCCTATGTAAGGCTAAAATGAGGACATTGGTATTGCAATTTTCAGCAAACAGACTGAAAACATTTTGTTCAAATGCAATGTTAGCAGTGTGTAGATTTTAATAAATACATCAGTGCAAAGCAGTGTTTAATGCATTGCATGCGGGTTTGTCTCAAAGCAGTTTAACAAAGTGCTGACTTGGAATAGATTTATTTTACACTATAGCTGAAATGCATTTTTCAATTGCGCACAGAAAAATAAAATTTCTATATATTGTACATAGAAACATAAGCCTTTGCGAAGTCTAGGTGAAACACCATCATCAGCACAGATTTTTTGTATTATTTCCAGCCAATATATCTAAAAATTCTTCAATCAAGTAGGATTTTCTAAACAAGTAAAATTATTGTTATTTATTTATTGTTTTCAGTCAAAATCAAATGAGTTTTTATTAAAGATGCATTACCTCACTTGTAGATCCTGAACGGATTCTTCTTGATCCTCACCCTTTTATAAAGCTAGTCTAATCCCAAAAATCTTTCAAAGGTTGATCAACAGGTGGTAAAATCCCATGCATGTATTGGAACTTGATGATCTATTTACATGTGTCAAGTTGCCAAGAGTGAAAATAATTTTTGTAATTCTGTGGCTACAGGAGCAGAAAATGCGATATATGTACATTATAAAGAAAATAAATCGTCTTTTAAACATTTAGTTTAAAATTATGTTGGTTTAAAAAAAAATTATAAGTTACAAGATACAATAAGTGTATATTCATCAATGTTTTAAAATTCTTTATTAATGTGAATGCCTTGTAAAAGCC
>JAUMHI010000037.1:3895714-3964736 GCA_032359435.1 Enteromius unitaeniatus | reverse complement strand
AATTGAATCCTGATGAAAAGAAATTAAAATAATTTTTGTAATTCTGTGGCTACAGGAGCAGAAAATGCGATATATGTAGATTATAAAGAAAATAAATCGTCTTTTAAACATTTAGTTTAAAATTATGTTGGTTTAAGATTTTTCTTTAAAAAAAAAAAAAAATTATAAGTTACAAGAAGATACAATAAGTGTATATTCATCAATGTTTTAAAATTCTTTATTAATGTGAATGCCTTGTAAAAGCCCAAATTATCTGATTTATCACATTTGACATAATCTCAAATATTGAAAAGCATTATTTTAACATTTAACATTTTCACACACACACACACACACACACATTTATATATATATATATATATATACGCAGTAGTCATATATGAAGCGGATCAAAAATGTTCATCAAAGTTGTCCTATGACAAGAACACATTTTTAGGGCAACTTTTGAAGGTTTTGATCCAGAGTTATTGTGTGTATATATATATATATATCTATATATATATATATATATATATAGTATAAGTCTGTGACATGTAGTGCATGCACACATTTGGAAGGAGAGGGCACAGAGTGAGATTTAGATTTTGGGCTTTTTGGTTTTTCATAAAGTTTTTCAGACTAGTGGGCAAGAAGCATCCAAAAGAGTTAAGGTTAAGGTTCTATGTACTCTGTGTGCTGGTTTTCAGGAAGACTCTCCTCCATATCGGAGTCATTGGACTTTTGTGCTGGACCAGTTCCATAGCAATTTCCCAGATGCTTTCCAAATATCCCCAGCCGAGAAATAAAAAAACTCAAATGCACTGACCAAGTAAAATAAATAAAATATGATAAATAAATAGTTTATTGTTTAATATATTATGAAAGTGAAAAACAGACTGGATTCAACAGTTGGGCACTGTTTTAAGTCTTTTTTCCTGTGCAGGCATATTTATGGCATTTTAGAGAAACCAAACATTTGTCTTCTGTAGAGTGTCTGTTCATCAGGTACACAAGTCAACAGGTACACATTCCTATGAAATATAAGATATTCTTATGAAAGTGTTGCAAGAATGCTAAAGCTGAAGGCTTTCAAAATGAGGTTAAAATTAGTCAACCAAAGGACCATGGTTTTCTTAAAGTCTTAATGAGTTTGTTTTTGACAATTCAGAGACTATAAAAGAGAATATTAAATTAGATGTTAACAAAATTCAGCTCAGGTCAATAAATTAAAATATTTTTTGCTGACGTCACATGTTACCAGAAAAAAAGCTTTTCAAGCAAATATGCATGGGATCTAACCACCTGTTGATTGCCAAAGAAGTTTGAGTTGGCGGTTCTGTTATAAATGGTGCAAGAATAAAAAAAATACACACAACACCTAAATACAGGCAAGGTAAGGCATATTTAACCCTACATCACACCTCAGGGGTTTTTTTTTGCAGAATACTACAAGGATACTGCAAATCCTACATGGTCTGCAGAGTTCAACTTTCCAAACTGCAGATGTGATGAAACCCTGAAGCTGGAGGTGTGGGATAAAGACATGACTTATGATGATCTCCTGGGCACGTGTACCAAACTGGTGCAATATGGATCTTTCACGTTTACTTGTTATCTGAACAAAGGAACTTTGTTTTACAGGTTTGATGCTAAATAAATCTGTTCCAAATCTTCACTTTGTAAAGATGTTTTGAGACAAACCTCCTTTGTAATATCAGTAACAATAAAGGTGAATGGTTTCATTATGTTTTAAAAGCATATTCATAATCTGTGACACTTATGCATTTAATAGCCTACTAATAAAGTCATGCATCAAGTAGCCTATTTAAACCAGATTCAGTGTCAATTGAGAAGCAAAGAGAAAAAGCAGTCGGTATACTAAGTCTTATGAAATCGTATGGTACTGTAGTCGTTTGTAAGGAAAAACTGAAATTTAGCTCTCCTTGGCGCGTTCATGCGACCCTCATGATGTAGTGAACGGATGGTTCATTTGAATCGAATCTTTTCAGTTCACAGAATCGGTTCCAATGATCCATTCACGATTCGAGAGATGGCGCAGGTCCGACGCAACAGCTGTTGGAAAGTAACAATAAATTTCCTCTTTACATACATCTGTCATATCAATTGCTATTAATAGGATAACGGGTGTGTCATACTGGACCGCTTAAAAAATGTGATTAAGATCAACTGCTTTAAAACTTTCATTTTGTCTTCCACGGAGACCTCGACATGATCAAGGCAAGTAAATGACAACAAAGTTTAATTATTGGGGGTGAACTAGTTCTTTAATATGCATTTTAATGCTACATTCTGCAGGGCTATTTACCCATAACCTCAAGAGTACATTAATAGAGGCCATGATTCGCAAACAATATGAACTTCAGAAAAGGATTTATTAGATTTAGGCAGGTATTAACTTACAGACACGTGTTATATATAGAGTAACTTGCCTCAAATCAACCTTAATACCCTTGCTTATTAAACAGAATAAAGTGCTTTAACAATTAACAGACCCAACAAACAAAAGAAAAACATGATCCGTTAACCTTTGTCTGTATAATGTGGGGCATTAAAAAGTATAATGAAAATAGAACTGAGATTTCAGATCTTTAAAATATAGAATTCTCTCAGAAACATTAATCTTAAACAAAAATATTTTTGCTACCAATAACAATTCACCCACAACAGATTAATTGATAATGTATGCCACACAGATTGCCCACCTGCAACATATATATATATATGTATGTATCATTTTTTTATTAATAGTTGACATTATAAATAGTCTTAAAGCAGCTTAATACTGTTGCTGTTATATAGGGTGTATTTAGAACCAAAGCTACACATTAAATCCTGATTCACACTCACAATCTATTCATCTGAAACCATCCACACTGATATTGTTAGGATGCAGGGGGTGTTATGGAAGCATTACATTTCAGGCTACTTGAAGGTAAAGCTATCAAACCACTAGTTCACATATAGGGGGGATCTGGTATGGTTACAAGGCAACAGGCTCAGATGATGCAATCCATGATGTGGATCTGCAGGGAGTCCAGGTCAGGTAAGACTTCCCCACATTTGGGACAAGCATGGTCTGGAATATTCTGCTGCTGCCAGTCACCTGTGGAAAAAAGAGGTCTATGTAATCCTGATATGCAGTTACAAGTACAGTAGCACAAATGTTCACAACATGGACCTCTACCTCCTTGCGGGTGATGTGGAGATGCTGGCCCTTGTGGATTGGCCCCACCTGGCACATGTCTCCTTTGCATCTCAGTCATGGAATGCCTGTAGCATAAAACAATTCCTTTTTCAAAATCACTGAGGTCACATGTGCGCAAGTAAGTTTATGACGGACCTGCCAAGTGACTCCATCTCTTCCTGGAGCTGGGTGTTCTGTTTCTTCACATACTCAAGCTGAGTGGCCAAGCGCTCTTTCTCCTCGTGAATCTTCTCCCGAGCTGCTCGCTCTGCGTAGAAATCGGAGGAATATATCTCTGCCTGTATGTGGTACACAAAAACACAGAATAATAAATCATGATGCAGTTTACAAGGAGCTTAAATAAGTGGAAGGATGCCCAGCAATATAATCTTTCAAACCTGAGCCTGGAAAACAGAGATTGTTTCTAGTTCCTTTTCCTTCTGGAAGATTTCCATCTTCATCTCATCGATCTTCTTCTGTTTGTCAGCCAGCGCTTTTTCAGCCGTATCAAACCTGGTTTGGAGGTCATCATAGTCTTCCCTTGATACAAAACCCTGATCAGGCACAATTAGGATACAAAATTAACTGCCTTATCTGCATATAAATATATACATGTTTTGGTGCATGCTTAATTCTCCTTCAAAAATTAAGAGAATATTTGTAGTTCACAGATGGACCTAAATAATAATGTCTGGCCGAATACAAAAAAAGTAAGCCTAAAGCCTACCTCTCTTTTCTTATTTTCCTCTTGGAGCTCATTGTAGTCTTCAAACAGCTTGGTATAGGCATCTTTCAGCTGGTTCAGGTTGTTCCTGGCAAAGAACGATTAGAGGAGATGTGATTTTTATGAAAACATGAACACAATGTGCAAACAAGTACAGTCTATATTTCTCCCATGCAACTCAATTCAAAAATATGTGTTTTTGTAGGCATCAGATGGTGGTAAAAAGCTGCACTCACTTCTCATCCTGGGTTTTCTTTTGTTCCAATTTAACAGCAGCCTGAAGGCTTTCCATCTGAACTCTCAGAGTGTCATTTTCAGCCTGAACCTTCTGTTTGTCTCCGAGCTGAGTTTTCAGAGTACCTAGATTCTGCTCCATATCTTTACACCTGCAGAGATACCATTAGATGTGAGAGACTGGAAACTTTGCAGACTTTATAGACCTTCATGCCAAAAAAAAAGAAAATGTACATACAAAAGGAAGATCTGGATTTCTATGTATTTAACATGCTCTCCAAATCTAGGTTAAATTTATATATAAACATGCTCATGTGGAGCCAATGTATAACAAGAGACTATTAAACTTTAGGTGATCTTATATATTGAAACTGCATTTCCAGAAGAAACTAAATCAAGTTTGAAATACATATTACATGTAAAACACTATAATGCTAAACATAAAAATAAATGTGTTTTTATTATTTTAAAAAAATGTGATCTGTTTTATTCTAAACTGTGTCTAGTTTACAGTTGACTGATGTTTCCGACCTATCCTGCAGGTTTTTTTTCATGTTCTCAGCCTCGTCCAGTTTGATCTGAGCTTTTTTCAATTCATTACAGAGCTTCATCAACTGGTCCTCCAGATTCTTCACCTCCGCACTTGCCTGGTGAAAACAAACACAGAAAACAATCCCAACAATTTTCTTTCACTTTCTGTCCTAAAAGACCACAGTCACATGGATGTTTTGATCAAACAACCAGTTCAAAAACTCGACATGGATAGCTATAAAAGTCTGCTTATCTTACATTGATTTCAGTTGTACAGGGGAGAGATGTCTGTACACTGCTGTCAGCGTGTTCCAGTCTGCTCTCCAACTCGGCAATTCTGCAAACACCCATGCGCACACCATAAAAGAAGCTCCAACACCTTAAGTTCTGTCTCTGAGAGGGTATGTGAAATTGTGTCCTACCTCCCACGTGCCTCCTGGAGCGCTAGCTGCAGTCTCTCCTTCTCATCAGTCTCTGCTCTGAGGGAGCGAAGCAGCTGCCTCACCGTCTGTTCCTCCGACTCAGCCTTTGGCCTGCGTACACGCACATATTTGCCTAGTTATCAAATCCAGGACCTATTGTGTTTCTACAATTACTATAGGCAGTGGCCCCCATCCTAACTTTAACCCATTATGAACATTTTTGCATGCTTTAGAAACTATTTGAATACGTTTTACAACATAAGACACTCGCATTAAGAGTTTTTGTCAGATCTAGAGCAATTTCTAGCTCACAAACTATAGCTACATACAGCAACTGAACAAACAATCAGAAGAAATCTGCTGAACTTCATGCCTCGTTCTGCACTGCTTACATGCTGAAAGAATAAGCGTCCTTTAGCTTGTCTGGTAAATCTTTGGTCACCTTTAGCTCGTCTTCCTGTAGAAGAAAGCACAGAAAGTGACATTGAGAAACATAGTGTTGCTTCATTGAGTTTGTTTGTGTGTGTGTTTGTGTGCATACTTACAGCTATTCTAATCTCAATGAAGGAATCTCTAGGTGAACCTTGACCCGTTTTGAGCTGGAGTTCAGAGTTTAATGCAACCAGATCATTCTTTTCGGCCTGAAGACGAGCAATCTGACCTCTCAGCGTCTCCAGTTCAGCGTGTAAACACTATGGCAGAAATTTAACATTCAAGTCTTTTTTATGATTAGATATTATTGAGTGGTATGATCTTTCACAGTTTCTATCATGTCTCACCTCAGCTCCACTTTTTTCCAGCTCTACCACTTGTTTCTTCAATGCCTCGTTCTCTGACTCCATAGAGTTCAGTCTGGTTTTGGCCTCCTCTAATCGTTGCTCAAGGAAGTCTCTCTCCTCCTTTTGCTTCTCCTTCCATGCCGACAGACCCTCAAACCGCTCCTTCATGGAGAAGTTGGTTTGTTTCAAGGCCTCTGTGGGATACACACAAGCATTGAACGTGAAGCAACATGTGATTATTCATGTACTGTGATTAAGAGAGAAAGAGAAATGAAATCTCACCCTTCAGTTCTCTGTTCTCTTTGATCAGGGTGTTCATTTGCTGGAGGGTCTCTTCCAAACTGCCCAGATTCCCCGAGCCGGACCCGCGTGGGTGATTGATGTCCCCGTTCATCATCGATGAACCAGATGCCATGTTTCTGGTGTATCTTGAGCGGAGTTATATCACAACATGACTCTTAGTTCAAGAATTGTTTACATGCAAATATGCAATGATCAGCACAAAATGAAAAGTGAAACTTTACATGCACTAAAAAAAATACA
The DNA here is from genome assembly GCA_032359435.1 of Enteromius unitaeniatus. Classification (NCBI taxonomy): domain Eukaryota; kingdom Metazoa; phylum Chordata; class Actinopteri; order Cypriniformes; family Cyprinidae; genus Enteromius; species Enteromius unitaeniatus. Next base: position 3,958,319 of record JAUMHI010000037.1, on the reverse strand, counting down.
TGTGCTTGTGCTACTATGATGAAGATTCAATCAAAAAAATTCAATTGCAATAGTATCCAAATCACTAAAACGATTGGTTCTGCTAATATGATCGAGTTAAACCCAGACTCGGTCTGATTGGTGGCAACGATTCAATGATTAATAATGACCTTCTTTACGCAAACCCTATGACTTTTGCATGACATTAGTGTGAGTAGATGACACATGTTTGAGTTGCAAACAATGCTTCACTGTGGTGTTCTCGTGGGATTGAATGCTAATCTAAATGGTAACTGTTAAAACCCCACTTGGGAAATCTCACAATACACATCAAGAGAAAGCGAAAGTTAACTAGAACCTCAGCGGTTGAAATTTAGCAAGTGCGCAACACGTTAATACACCTACAGACACATTTTAAAGATAACAAATGAAACAGCTCGCTACATTTAAGAGCACTGCGATACTCACCAAGCGTTCACTTTGCTTTGGGAAATGCTGCGTTTCCTGATCCGGGCGTCAGCACAGCGCGCGGAACGCACAGATCTGTGATCCAAAAGGATCGGTGTGTTTACAGTAAGCCTTATGCAAGTAAATGTCTATCCGGTGTCATAAGGCTCTAGTCTCTGAAGCTGCTCCCATGAACAGCGCTGAACCAGCTGACGGTGACGTCACGGCTCGGCTGGGGTTTCCCTGCGCCTGTCCTGCTGAGGTCATCCCGCCTGACGCACCCAGAACTGGGGCAAGCGGAGGGGCATTTCTGGCCCACATAATGATTATAGTGCGTAACAGTCATACTTTCCTCTTTATGTGATGACAAACTCTTGTGGGTGCAGAATCAGCTTTGCGCTTTCCTTCCATGTGGTAAATTTAGATGTGTGGGTATTAAAACGCTTCAATGTAGCAATGCAGCCAAAACAACAAGAATAACGATAGATCAGTATCTTTATAATAAAAAGCTGTTACCTCTCATGTAAGGACTTTGTTGATGCACTAGATGGAGCTATTGAAGCAGAGCTGAGCAAATATGCACATGCTTTCATGCTTTTTCAGTGTTTGATTTTAATGGCTTTACTTCATGGAAAACCTTAAAACAGAATTTCAAATAAGATTTGTAGTCTCGAAGATAGTTCTGAGAGAAATTATAATCTGCTCAGGGTGACTGAACAGAAATTTTTATTTCAAAAAAATAGAGACAGTCCGTTAAAAACTACTGTGCTTTTTAATTTAAAAATATTAGTTTAACACTTGCATCATCAGCATAAAATTAAAGACAATATTCTGTGTTTATTATTTATATGATTAATTGATTATTTTGCTCTGCATTTTGCAGACTTGTTAGACGTCACTTAAGATAAATATAAAAAGAGCCAAAAACTAAACAAATAAATGACATCTAAATATTATGTGATATCCCAGTTAGAGAAGAGAATCTCTTGGACAAACTACCACATATCATTTATTAATTAAAAAACGCCCATAAGTTCTATTTCCCAAGTTTCCATGAACTTTTCTGTCTGGTAACCTAATAATTAAAGAGCTGAACTTTGAAAATAGTTTTAAAACTTATATCACCAGCACATTATTTCTTTATATGATTTTTTTTAATGTGATTAATTGATTATTGTGTTCTGCTTTTTGCAAACATTTTAACTTTTGCATGACTGAAAAGTAAAGGGTGTTTTCCAAAGCACTTTTTTCTCCCTGTATAATCAATAAAGACAGAATGTGAAGCAGTGAAGCTGCTGGATGGACGCAGAACGCAGCGCGTTTATTGGCTGTTTCAACTCCAGCGCGCCGATTGGCCTGAGACGAACTTCGTGATGATGGATCGAGGAGGAGCAGGATGGGGACTTGTACTTGTGAACCTCAAGCAGTCGGGACTATGTGATCTGCATGGGTGTTTTCACTTGCATCGGCTATCCACTGAACCCGTGAAAGAGCACTTTTACGCGTGGGGTTATTCACTGGCACGGGAAGCATGCACCTTGCGCTTCTGCTGACGTTGGGTGTCGGGTTCGCGTTTGCCTGTCAGCTGCCCAGCGAGTGGCGACCCCTGAGCGAGGGCTGTCGAGCCGAACTCGCCGAGATCATCGTGTACGCCAAGGTTCTGGCCATCCACGAGGAGCCGTACGCGTCCAGCCTTTACAATTACCTGCCGTCCCTGAAGCACGAGCGGGCGGAGGACGCGCTGCTGTACGCGGCGGAGGTGGAGCTGCTGTGCGATCAGGCGTGGGGCAGCATGCTGGAGGTACCTGCCGGCTCCCGCCTCAACCTCACGGGCCTGGGGTACTTCAGCTGTCAGTCACACACGGTGATGGAAAACAACTCCTACATATTCTTCCTCAGGTGGGCTCACGTCTATTTAAAAAAACAAGAACAAAAAAGTTCAACAAAAGAGAAAGCCTGACAAAAAAGTTTTTAAATGTTTCAAAAGTTAGTTTTAAAGCCCAAAACTTGATTATTTTGAAGGAAATGCAGTCTGATAGATAGATAGATAGCTGATGGTTGTTAGAGTACCAGTAGTGGTTGCTAGGATCTTGTTATGAGTTGCTAGGGTACATAGGGTGGTTGCTAGGGTACTCAGTTTAAAAAAATAAAATAAAAATTATTTTAACATTTTAATTTTAAAAATGAAAAGTTGCATCTCACAGCAGGCTGTCTTAAAAACAAGCATTGCTTCAAGTCATCGTTTAAGTCAAACATCCTCACAAGTATATGCAAACAAACATGTACGCGTCTTTTACAGAATGGATGAAAACTACAACATCCTCCCTCATGGAGTCAACTTCCAGGATGCCATCTTCCCTGACACGCTGGAGAACAGACGACTGTTTTCCAGCCTCTTCCAGTTCTCAAACTGCTCCGGTGGACAGACGATGCACAACTTTAATAGTGATTGGGAGAGCCAGGAAGACAGCAGGGTACGACACCAATAAACACACACACATAAGGGCTCAATACACAACAGAGTGGCAGACATAAATAAAACTACATATCTTGTCAAGAAAAGAAAACCGAAAGGCATAAATCTGCGTAAGGTGAACATCAGTATGTGTACGTGTTTGTGCAAGCTTTGCATCGTTACAGGCAGACGGTCAGAGTGTGTTCAGTGTTTGGAAACAGCTGCGTTGTAAATTCAGGAGCCTCGTAAATGGCTTTTTATGAAGACAGGAGTGTCTGCTGGCACAAATGCATTTATTTTTACCTGTGCTCCATCCGTAAAACAGCAGCCACTAGTGTTGCACCAGCATCAGGAGAAATCCGATTGGTTACGGCCAAAAATGTGTAACGAGTAAGACAGGAATTGAGAATAATAGGAAAGTAACATGTTGAGGTTCTCATGGGTAAATGACGCTGTATCATACAGCACACACTTAGACACACAAGTCTCTGTCTTTGGTGGTCTTTGTATTGATGACTGTGACTGTTCATCACAGTAGGAGGCTGAGGTAATTCAAGAGTTCATTCGGCTCGATACAGGCCGGATTAAAGACCTCCCAGCCAGAGCTGCTCTACCTTACACACACACACACACACTAACTGACAGTCTGTCCCTCCAAAACACACACATCTGCCACTAAAAATAAAGCTGAGAGACAAAGAAGATGGAGAAGGAGTAAGGGAGACGTCAGCTGGACATGTGGACATCCTCTCGGGGAAACGGCGGTGGGTTTTGAAAGGAAAATGAATCATGCGTTTGATGTGGATGGTTTGAGGCAGAATAGGAGGAATGTCAGGGGTCCTCAGAGGTTATGGCAGGGGTTTTGAAGGATGTGAGAATGTGACACACACACACAGTATCAAGTGGAGGCAGATATGTTTGCCTTGATGAGATTAGCCTGCTGTACATTCACACACATCAAACACAAAGCCGCTCATTAGTCGGACTGCAGTCTGCTGTCGGAGGGGAGGGGTTTATTTGAAGACAAACACAATGAGATGCCTGAACGTACAGACTAATAGCCACTTCAGCTAAACGAAAACAGTCATCAGCTGGGGCCATACAGTTTCAGATTTATTGACCATAATATACCAACAGAGGAAAGGAATCACCTTAGCCAAAGGCTTTGTTTTGTTATACGCTTGTCTGAAAGGCAAGAAGGTAGAATCACAGTAACAAAACAAAACGAAACAAATTACATTTCTCTTTAAATGATAAAACAATGCTGTTCAAATCAGATACTTTCAGGTTGTCAAATTTTAACAAAATTCGCTAAAACAAAAGCAAATAGTACAGTTGCAAAAACAGTAAAAGTAGTAAAAACAATTATAGAAGTTTCAGAATTTTTTTCCTTTCTTTTTTTTGTTTTGCAGATGCCATATGTTTGCTATTTTGTTGCCAGAGTTACATTCATTTAAAAGTAAGAGTAATTTAAAAGCCCAGATACTTTTTTATTGTGTTTTATTTTATTAAAATGGTATTGTATTCAATAAGTCAGATCTTAGCTTGATATGTTTAAATAATGTGCAATTATTAAATATTATTAAAATGAATTCCTGTGATAGCAAAGCTGAATTTTTTTATCAATTTATTTATTTTTGCTCATTCTTGCTGGATAGAAGATTTCGAAAATATGCATTTAAATCAAATCTTACTGACCTCTAACAGGAATGTAGATGCAATTAAGCACAGAGAACATGAGGTATTGAAAGCAATTATACAAGCATCAAAAGCTGTTCAAAGTATTTTTGTGTGTGTCCATTCATGTTGAGATCAGACACAGTGACCTGAAGAGGAGCAGGATTCCTCTAACAGGTGTCCACTCCACTAAACAGATGTGACCGTGGGTCTGTCTAGATGCAAACAAGCGCTATTCAGGTTTGAAACAATTAAAGCCCTATTAACAGTATCTTTTTTGAATCCTAAACATTTCTTTAACAATACTGTTACATTCATTCAAGCATTACAGATCAAAAAAGACACACCGGGACACTAATCACATCTGCACAGCGAGATGCTGAGACAGAAAATAAAGATAAAGATAATGATGGTGTGTGCGCTGCAGGAACAGGTGGGTGTGATTATCAGGCCCGGGAACCTTACAGAGATAATGAGAGCTGTTTTACACAGGAGCGTTCCTGTGGGAAAAGGATTGTTTGAAGCCGCCTGAGGGACTTAGTGCTCTTGTGACTGTAGCCGGCACCGTATCTGGTAGTTATGTCACCCCCTGCTTCCCGTACCGTCCATCTTTAACACCCTTTATGCTTTATTATGCTCTAATCAGAGTCACACAAATGCAAAAACACCATTGCATTTGCTATACAGTCAAATATCCCAATGCATAATGTATTTTCATCAAACATCATGCAGGATCTGAAGAGCTTGGACAAATCTTGCTCAACTGCATCTATTCGAACCCAAATGTGTGCCCAAATTCTCTCCATTTCTTTATTCCGTCTCTCATCGTGCATTCTTGTCTCATTTTCTTTTCACAAAAACACTCATCTATTGTTACGGGTGACTCACGCACCACCACATCTGGGTCTGGTTTGGGTTCGAAAGCTAAGTTTAACTCTTATGGTTTTAAATACACAACACCCACTTTAAGAAGAAATCTCATTATATCTAATAGCATAGCTAAATAGCTGTTTACATAGTTTTGGAAGCAAAAGAATGACTGTAAGGTCTAGTTAATGAGCAGAGATGTGTGTGTTGTGTCCACCTGTGAGTGGTGTAGTTTGGAGAAGCTGTCGTTTGGAGAGCTTGTTGTTGTTGCAGCAGTGGGTGTTTTGTTTGGACAGTAGGACACAACAACAGTCATTCTCAGCAGTCCTTATTCTACAGTATGTGTGTTTTTCTGTCCAAGGATAGCATTTAAAAAGCTGTGCAAACATATACTGGTGCAAACACCAGTGCTCAAACATTTGGGGTCTGAATGTTTATATTATTTTAAGATATTATTATTTTGTTCAGCAAGTAGGCATTAAATTGATTAAAACTGATAGCGGAGACCATGTTATTTTCCATTTATTAATGAATGCTAAAAAATTAGTCACAGTTTGCACAAAAATATTAAGCAGACCACTGTCTTCAAGATTATTAATAAATGTTTCTTGACCAGCATATTCAGATAATTTCTGAAGGATCACGTGACACTGAAGACTGTAATGGAAATTACAGTAATGATGCTGAAAATTCAGCTTTGACCATAGGAAACATATTATATATAATATAAAGTGTTATTTTAAATTGTAATAATGTTTTACAATATTGCTGTTTTTGCTATGCAATAGCCTAAATGCAGCCTTGGTGAGCAATAGAGACCTATTCAAAAACTCTTCAGACTTTTGAAAGGGAATGTAATATTGTACATACAGTAATATCAACCAATATTTCATGTAGTCTCTACTTTTACTACACATTGAACAGACTGGTATTATTGACTAAAAATGACTGAACTCCACAGCATCTGTCTCTATTCATTTTCATTTAAGACCCTGGACCACAAAACCAGTCTTACTGTAAGTCACTTTTGTAGCAATAGCCTAAAATACATTATATGGGACAAAAATATAGATTTTTCTTTTATGCCAAAACTCAGTAGGGTGTTAAGTAAAGATCACGTGCCATAAATATATTTTGTATATTTTGTACATTTCCTACCGTAAAAGATTATTTTCTTTTTCTTTTTTTCTTTTTTTGCACTCTCGGATTCCAGATTTGTAAAAAAAGTATCCTAACAAACCATTTATTCAGCTTTCAGATATTATATAAATCTCATTGACACTTCTGAATGCTTTTGTGGTTCAGGGTCCCATTTGTGTTTCAGTTTTTGTGCAATTAGCTCATGTGGTGACCTTTGACTTCATGTAGCAGTCAGATGTGGCCTTTTACAACAGGGATTTAGACCTTTCCGCTGCTCAGGGAGAACATGCGGCCTCCTGTTGCTCAAATACACACCGACACGGCCATGCAAGCACACACTCTCCACGTGTGCACGCACACACAAAGCTTGTGTCTACCATGGGCATGACAGCGGGTCACCTTTGAACTGCCTCCATCACACACAGGCTGGCATGTGTGGGGGCCCAGAGAAGAAAGGCAGCGCTCAACAGGAAATAATAAGGCTGTCAGAGGCTGGAAGTGATGTCATGTTGTATGCTGACCTTCATTCCACAGGATTGGGTTGTCAGTGCATGTAGATTAAAATGTAAACATCTCTCTCTTTTTATCTTTCAGCTGCTGTGTTCCTCCGTGCAGAAGGTGTTGTTTGAGGAGGAGGAGCGAGTCGGACAGCTTGAGGAGCGCGTGGCTGAACTGGAGAGGAAGAACGAACAGTTAAAAGAACGAGTGGGGAAACTGAGGCATTCTCTGAGGAAGGCCCGCAAAGTGTCCCGCCGTGCAGAACGGGAGCGCCTGGAGCTGCAAGAGCGTCTGAAGACGGCGGAGAGACACATGGGACATCACCTCAATGCCATCTCACCCCAACACAGCCCTCCACGCCACAGATACACACACGGACTGTGAGCTCCAACACACACACCTTCACGTGGACTCTTACAGACTGCAGGGCAGTCTTCAAATCCCATAAATTTGCATTTTTTTCTTTCCATAGTTTTTAGCTATTAATTAAGCTCCAAATGTTTGATGTAAACTTGTTTTGTACATAATTGTAATGTCGATATTGATGAGGTAAGGTACATAAAAGTCCTTTTGGAGAGATTTTGGTGTTAAAAGTGAATACTTATTGAGCCATTTCTTGACCCTTAAAAATGACTTGTTAGTGTAAGCTAATGTTGTGTTTTATGTTCGAGACTTTGAATTAAACTGATTTTGATGTTAGCACATAAAGTGCATTTTTCAAACAGCAAGCTCCTGATTGGTTAATGTGGTGCAAATTTTCGCCATAGTTCAGATTTTTCAACCGCGCCGCAGGATGTCTAATTGCGTCTTTGCATTGACTTAAAATCCCTTGTGCTTAACGCTTCATTCGCGTCTGGTGTATACGCACCATAAAAGTCACGCAAAATTCCATGTTTAAAGGAATAGTTCACCCAAAAATGAAAATTGTGTCATTATTTACTCACCCTCAAGTAGTTCCAAACCTGTATGAATTTTTGTGTTCTGTCAAACATAAAGGAAGATATTTTTTAAAAAGTTTGTATCCATTGGAACTACTTGAGGGTGAGTAAACGATGACAGAATTTTCATTTTTGGGTGAACTATTCCTTTAAGCAGAACAAATGCTTCTGCAAAATTTGAGACACCTGAAAGTAGTTTGTGCAGACAGATGGAACAGGTGAGAGAACACATTCATTTTATGAGAAAAAGAGCAATACAAGTTCAGTTCGGAACTAAATTGTGTATATAGACTTATAAATCAGTTTTTTGATGATCGTACAATCCACACAACAAAAAGCCAAAATAATGGACCCATATATATATATATATAGACTGTTCAAAAGAAATAAAGGGAACACTTTAACAACACAATGTAACTCCAACTCCTGGCGGTGCTTTCACTCTAGTGGTAGCATGAGATGGATCTACAACCCACACAAGTGTCCCAGGTAGTGCAGCTCATCCAGGATGGCACATCAATGCGAGCTGTGTCTTTCAGCTTAGTGTCCAGAGCAAAATTGTATTTATTAAATTTTTAGTTTAATAAAAGTATTTAATAATATTTAATTCAGTATTTAATAAGAATATTTCATTCATTCAGATCTAGGATGTGTTATTTTTGTGTTCCCTTTATTTTTTTGAGCAGTATATATATATACGTATGCATCACCCCACACTTCTCACAGTTACATCAGGTAAGTGCGAGGACACACACACATTCAGATACGATGATTGCACTGAATTACATGAAATCTGATTCTTCCTCTCTGGTGTAGCTGATAGCGATGCATCACAGGTTCACTTATCATCCAGTGATGGCTTTTCAGTAAATCCTCACTCATGGTTTCCTTTCATCTGCTGAGCAGATCGAGATAGAGAGCGGAGGAAGGGAGAAAGGATATGTTTAACATGTGTCTTAGTCCAGTTCTTAGAAATTATGGCCTCACTCATATTCCCAAAAGTCTTTAGGAGTTCAACAAGTTATGAGGATACTGAACAATCCTGCAGCATCTGGTAAGTCAAACAGTGTAAAAATTACATAATTATTAATCAACAAAACAGTCATATTTCACTTGAGAGAGGAGGCAAATATGTTTTGCATTAGGGTGTATAAATATAGATGCTCCTGTGAATGATTATCATTTCTTACTTAATACAAACACAGAGGAACATCAGGAGTTTGCATCTGCACACCCCCAGTTCTTCCAGTAATGAAACTTTGCAGGCATTGTGCAGAAATGTAAAAAAAACACAATGATTTCTCTCAATCCATATGAAAGGGACCCTGCAGAGTCATATCACATGTGAAGCATTAGAGCATCTGTATCCTCTCTTTTAAAGAGGCAGTAGCTTTGATTTCACCAGTTAGCTGAAGGCTTTCTAAATCAACCAGAATGACTCAGTGTGAGCTAATATTGAACTTTGCAGGACCGCTGCTGCACAAAACATTACCATGATGGCATATCAGCACGCTGACAGCGCAGAGCGTATAGATCTGAGACGCTCCAATCTCACTCCAACCCAAGCAAACATTATCCAGTCCTCTCATAAACATTAACCTCAGCTGATCCCACTACTAAACATATCAGACTGCTGTTTGTCCACTTTCAACACAGTCTGAGTCTGTTATCAAAGACTTTGAGCTGCAGATGTGATCAAACAGCAGGAACTGAGGATGGAGGCTAATAGCAGGAGCTGATGATGGGTTAAAAGACTAAAAATGGCAACATTAAGGTTCTGGTCACTTGATTATGAATGAATTTCTATGTCAGATCCCATTCTGTTGCATGAAAGCAACATTAAAGCAATTTTAAGAAGATTGAACAAAATAATAAACAGGGAACTTTCTTAGAACTGTGACTAACATTCTATAGCAAGGTTTTCTCAAAGTTATGAATACATTCTTCCAGGACTGTTAATATTATATTATATATTAGGCCTATATTAAATGAACTTGTTTGAAGAATGTTTGCACCAAAAAAAAAATGTTCCAACAGCAAAGTCTTAATTTGGCCTTCTACAAAGAAGACCTTAAAAAGGCCCTAAAGCAGAACTGTCTTAGATGTTTGGAATAACCCTTTGATGTTTGAAGCCTATTGGCAGATATTTATTCTTTTTTTTTAATCCTGAACAAACTTCATGGGTTTTAATCATTCGACTCATTTAACATTTACCCAAGAATAAAAGTTTTTCAAATGTTTAAGAATTTTTTTGAACATTTAGAGCATACAGAGTTTTCAGAATTTCAAGAATATTTTTGTTACTTGGGCATGCATTTCTCTTTAAGTGTTTTCTGTTGTTTTTGTATTCAAGAAAAAGTAATTTCTCAAATTGCTCTGAATGGGTTGTGTGTAACTCAAAGTTGAAGTGGAAATCATGCATTTGTAAATGCTAAAAAATAAATAAATGTTTTATACTTTTTATTTCTGGCTTGGCACATGCCAGGCCAACATTTATTTGGATTATCAGTTATTGGAAATATGGATATTTCAGACAGCTAGCAGGTAGCAGCAGAAAATAACAAGCAGTGGGTTTGCCAAGATGGCCGCCAAGTGATTTCTTTTAAACACCCTTGTCATGCTTTCATTGAAAATGAATTCATTCATAGACTGGCAGATTTCGGAGAAAAAGCATAAGAAAGCTCATCAAGCATCTCTTAACTTCAAGTAAACATCATTGGTGAGTCAAGATGCTTTCATACTAACTGAACTGTGAGATTGTGTTTAAAGTGTTGTAGATTTGAGATATTCCAACATTTTGGTTACTGTTAATGTGGGCTATGTGGGATAATATGAAAAGCTCAGGTAGGTTTGCTTGTGTGCTCATCTGGGTCAAAGAGCCAGAGATGCCATCTAATGGCTTAGGTATTTATGACCTGCTGGATTTGTGAGATAGCTTGGTGTGTGTATGTGAGTGCACATAATGTGCCACTGTTCTGGAAAAGTTTCTTCATTTGTACCCCCAGCATCCACTGAAATGCCCTTCAGCGTGATGAAGATTTTTGTGGCTTAGTACACTATAAAATTAGCATGACTCATAATTTCCCACTGTTAGGTTCGATAGAGAGCGGGTCACATGTTGCAGAGCACACTGACAATGGCTCTCAAGGCGATGCAGTTAGAAGTCATTTATTTTAAGAAGATAATGACAGGGAAACTCTGCTGCTCCCTGCGGCCGCATGAGGGGAAAAACAATATGTGCTTTCCTCTGGGGAAATCTTAGCATCTATTTTGAGATGTTCGGGATGTCGGCGTGTAAAATGAAAGTGGGTTTCTGCGTGGTCAGGTCTGCGGAAGAACCTATAGTGCAGCATTAAGGGTTTGACTTCATCTGGTGATGGTGAGCGGAGAGAAAAATATGAAAGACAAACTTCTTTCTTTGCATTTCTCCTTTTGCTTGCTTCGTAATCTAGTTGTCTAATAAATATGGCATTGTGTATTATTATTATAGAGAATAAAAAAACAATACATTTAAATATAACAATAATTTAGCTTTTCACATAATTCCATGTTGAGGTGCACTTGTAAAGTTTGGAGAAGGCAGTTGAACATCATGTTTTGCCTTTAAATTAATATAATTTTTTAAGAAGATCTCTTCTTTTTGTCTTTGCAGTGTATTTTGAAAACAATTATGTCTTTTTTTCATAAACCCACAGAAATGCCAAAAAAAGAAAGAATATGATTCTTTATTTCATAAATCACGAATACACTATCTATACTTTTGGCCATTGTTTATCATAGTAAGGGGAACTGCAAAGGTTTGTTTTTGTCAACAGTGAAGTTTATGTGGCATACATATGATATTTTAAATGTTCCATTTGTATATATATATATATATATATATATATATATAAAATTAATAGAGTTTTATATTCCCTCTATCTGCTGGAAAAGCAAGTTTACTGAGGCAAGACTTATATGTGTGTGTGATGTCTGCTAAGCTGGCAGACAACCTGTACTTTTTGAATATCGAGTAGCTTGGCAAGCAAGCTGGATTTTTACCGCCGCCTCCTTGACATGGCTAATGTCTAACAAGTTGGCCAGACACACACACAGATGCCCGGGGTCGTACGCGGTCACGCATGGCTGGATGTTTTTGCTTTTATGCTCTCTTTCCAGTCTGTTTTGAGTCCATAACAGCAGGCATCGCCTGAAGCTCTGAGCTGCAGGGAGACCGGCAACGTCCAGGCCCACTGACAGCTAATGAAAGACCACTTAGACTGGATTCAAACAAATGTCAGAAAACACAGCGTTCGAGAGCTAAACAGGGGTCAGAGAGATACAGTACTGAGATCCTTATCAAGCCATAAAAGACGAATCATGATCATTCAGGATTTATTTAAGGAAAAAGGAAAGAAAAAGAAAGGAAAAAAACCAAAAACAATCATTCATTCCCCATTGCTTTACAGCATGGAATATAAACTCTGATATGTGCAGATGATTGTCAAAGGCATTGGATATACAAGCCCCATATCAACAGAAGATCACGTCACAGTAAAGTTAGTATTCGTATGCCACTCCCAAAATATGATCATCATTGTCACATGCATATGAGTATATAATTCACATTTCACTGGGCAACTTTTATTTCGGACAGGTTGTGTCAGAGATGCAGAGATCACAAGGCCTGCATTATCAGAGTTGCATTTTTTAAATATATATTCATATAGATATAGACATATTTCTTCATACATATAGTTACATGGTGAGGACTTTTGAAAATACGCAAACAATCGGTTGAATCGGAAAGCGCATTTAACATGCTCGCAGTTCTTTATAAAATCATTCGATGCAGTTGCAAGGTTTTTTTTCTTAATTTGCGAAGAATTCGACATTCAAGGGACAAGTTTAAAACTGCACAGTCACTGGGTAGCACAGACACTTGTCAGTCACAGCTTTTTCATCGTAAGAGGCAAAAGTGACGCCTGAGTTGGTAAAAAAAGAGAAAACGTCAGGAAACAATTCGTCCGGAGAAGGTGCATCACAACCGATCATCGTTAAATATTCACCATGTTGCGCGTGTGAAATTTGTACAATAGAAATGCTTGATTTTCTCTGAATGTACGACACTGAGTGAGAGACAGGTTTGTGAATATACATCTGTGTGTATTACAGTCATGTGTGGCCAATAACTGCAGAGAAAGGCAGTGTTTAGAGAACGAGATGAGACACACAAGGGACACACTAACATCTCCTCAGGGACAACATGATAGACATGTCACAATCACAGTCTATTTACAAAGCCTTTGGACACACGGTGTGATTTGCTCTGGACGCAGACGGACCACAGTGATGCTGTAATCGATGTGAACTGAAACATCGCTCCTCTTTGACCTTCACTGCACTCGCTGATTGATCGGGGTGTGTTTGTTTGTGAGCAATGGCACGTGTGTGCATGTGCATACTGAATTTCATTACAATAGTAAGTTAAAATGAGTTCATAGATTCAATTGTTAGATTTAAAATACATTTATGTTTGGCTTGCAGTGGCAGTAACTATATATAGGTTTATTTATCTTCAAAACACCCCCATATTTTGGTTTATACTTTTTCTGCACATCCTAATGAGGGCTTAAAAAAAATCTAAACCAGCATACAAATTTCCTGCATTTTACACCCATAAATACACACAGAAGAAAGTGACACTTACACAAACACAGACTACATGAACACTGAAGCCAAAAATGTTCAGCCCTGTTGCCACAGAAAATCATTTCTAGTTGTCCTTTAGTTTATAAAAGCAAGCAAAAATGTCATTTATAGTAATGCACTTGCAATGAAAGTCTACAGGGGCAAGAAACGGCAATGAATAATTTTAATTTTATTTATTTTATTACTGCAATTTGTATTACAAAAACAAGAAAATGAAAAGTAAATGTAATTCAATGCCATTTCTTTACAATTTATTGTGAAATTTACTTGCAATGTTTTTTGTGAGATGTTTCTACATCAAATATTTTTCATGCACAGTTTTGCGAAGAAAACATGTCTAGAACATTTGTCCCACTTTTAAGTAGGTGATTAATGAGCTCAAATAACATAAAAAAAAATTAATAGAGGTGCTTTTAGAAAAGTGCCTTTGAACCCTTTATATGCCTTTCTAATTTACTTTTATTCTTACAAACCAAGAGACCAATTGAAATGATTTCCTGTGGTAGTCAACATTATGCCACAGATACTATTAAAAGAGCTCAACATTAATTTAAACAACTGTTACTAATCAAACACCTCACACTTACAACATAAACGGCTCTGAATGAAACAGAAATGTGCGGTGTGGTTTGCTCTCAAAGAAAACAGCTTGCGTGACATACAAAACCATAGCGTCGCCCCAGTTTCATGAAAAGCTTTGCAGCGCATCTCCGTTGTGAGATTATGAACTCCTCTCGAGTGTGAAAATGAAGACAAAATGGTGCATGCATGACCTGACTGAAAAATAAACCCATTAGCTCAAACCCCTCACGGTGAAGCGCCGCCCACACCGAAACAAACATTCAGGATGAAACTAATGGGAAATGCATGAAGATATTCGATGGCACTTTGGAAAATGTCACACACTCCTAAATCTTGTTCATAGACGAGGTTCCCTCCTGTGATATTAACAAACCATAAAGGGCAAAGAAGACATCAGTCACTTTAAAAACCCGACAGGACATAATAAGCAGAGCCGTTCGGGGACAGAAGACCAGTCACCCATCAATAAGGAAGTGTAAAAACCCTAACTTAGCCCTTAAACCAATGCTAGAAATTCAGACACTTTGAGTCGTACTGGAAAGATGTTTAAAGTCACTGAAAGTTATGCTGCGTTCGCGTTTGAGTCAGAATTACGCAAATGATGACTATACTACAAAATACTACTACAGGCATTAAATAGCTTTTTTGCTAAATTAGGAAGAGCGAAGAAAGTACACCATGATATGCTGGCTATAATATATAAAATATAAATATTTAGGAGTAGGAGTGTGTGTGTGTTTATATATATGTATATATACACACATATACTAATCTGCCTTTAAAGTAAAGTTTTTATGCCACTAAATTCACAAAATGTTGCAGAAATAGTAACAGGTTTTGTAAACACTCCTGTCTCCCATTGGTCAAATAAAACGATTAGTCCTGCCCTTAACATTTTTGGATCCTTGGATCCATAAGTATTTTTCCCATTCATTTTCCCCATTTATAAGCCATTAACCAAATCAACCAGACACGAGGTAACTCACAACATCATAAACATTGATTTGAAGCAAAAGGCATTTGAAAATCTGAAAAAAATTGCTCTAATGAGGGAAAGAACTTACGATCCAATGAAGCACCAAATTATAAACATCAAGAAAATATAAAACTACTAATATAATATGTATGATTATATTGCAAAATGTGCATATAATACACACACGCACAAATAGTTAAGTAGTTTGAAAGTGTAGGGAGATTACATTAGTCATTAGCTTTAGTTGTTCATGGGAATGTAGTTTTTTTCAGAATCATGGGAAATGTAGTTTTTCACTTAGATTCCCACCATTGAAATAATGCGTAAAAAAATGATAGATAAACAACCTCGTAACTCACAGTAGGTGATTAAAGGCTTATAAGTTATGGTTAAAAATCAAATCTCTAATGGTTAAAACTGATGGGATTAACTTTCAGACCCCGACTTTTGGTCTCTATCATAAGTGGGTAATCACGGTAGGCTAATTCTGAAATGGCGTGAACGTAGCATAACATATCAGTTTTCCCGCATGATCAAATTGTCATACAATAGTTGTGAGAGTTAAACAGCTGTCTATCATCGTAATCGCCATTTCTGACATTGTTCCAGCTGGAATGAGACAATCTCAAACCATGGAGGCGTTACTAAAGATACCATCACTATATATGCCCAGTGCAGCTGCGGAATTCCCTGAGAACTCGTACACTGGGCGTAGAAAGACGCTGCCATGGCTTTTCGGGAGATTTGAGTTGCGTATTAACAGTTATACTATATTTAATAACTAACACTGACTGTCTGTGTGTATTTAAAGTCACGTTTGAAGCAGAAAGTAACAGGATCAAGCTATATTTCTCTCTGCTTTAAAAAAAAGAAAGTCCAGTAAAGTAAGATAACAATCAAACATATTGCATGTTTTAAGATATCTTAAACTTTCCAACGCTAAAACCCGATGGCGAGGTCGCAAATCGGAAATCTCCCATTTCGTTAAACATTACCTGTTCTCTCGTATAAATGTGCAAACATAAGTCTCGACTTGGAAAATGTCGCAAAACAGTCTAACGTGATTATTAAAAGCACTTCTGCAGGTCAGCGTGACATATCAGTGGAAAACCCCCGAAAGATCAAAATAGTAGCTAACGAGAAATACAATAAATTTTGAGTAGATAGAGAAAGTAAAGAAGGTAAAGAGGGAAGAGCTAGACATGTTACAATATAGTAAGAAGAATCGTCGCCGTCCTCCTATAAGGGCGGACACGATCATGCACACGCTTTCGCACCTAAACCTCTGCGCTCTTCGTTTGTTTTGTTTTTTTTCATGGCTGGCGAGGTTCGTAGCACATTCATAGCAAAGACATCACAGTTCTGACCAGCCGCTCGAATTCACTTCTCAAATTAGAAGCCTGCTGGAAATCCGTCTCCTGCTGCTGCATGCATTGCACCCTCTAGTGGCCTGGAGGTTAAATGGCAGGAGTGCGTTAGGCGTGCGCAGTGTTTTGAGCCTTTCAGTGGTTGCTATGGCGATGGGTCAGTCCTCTGCCTTATTGGACGGCAGGGCGGGGAGTGGGCTGAGGGGCGGCGCTCACAGGGCAGTGGCCTCCCAGCTCTCTCCCCGCAGAACCTGGCGTCACTTGGTCCCAGTTAACACTGTGCTCACCGATGCAACTGATGGAGGGAGGGGCCTGCAGGGCTCCGCCCCTGAGGCAGAGGAGGAAGCAGCTGATGCCAGGGAACAGGAAGTGTGGGGAGGGGCAGTACCTACAAACACAGAGTCATTGGTTAGTGCATTTGTGCAGGTTAATTTAGAACTATGGTTAGTTGATTATAGCAGAACATGTATCTAATTTAACATTTTTTTTTCAGCTATTCAGCTATTTCAGCTATTTTGCATCTGAATATTTATTGGCTTTAAAATTACAGTCAAAACTTTGTTTTAACATAACATTGAAATGTCAAATTGCTATAAAATAATAATAATAATAATAATGTAAAATTTTTCTACATTTTGTACAACATTTCTCAATTTTACAATGTTTTAGTAAAACATGCATAAGGTTTAGGTTTTGACATGTACAGGGTCAATGTAGTCAATTTTAATTAAACTAAAAATACAACTAACTATATAAAAAAAAGGTTAAATGAAATGAAGCTGAAATACAATACAATAAAATAAAATATAAATATTAGAAACAAAATTTCAACAAAAATGTAAAATTTCCTTTGCAAATTGAAGCACTAAAATTACCAGAAATTATGAACTAACTAAACTGAAATAATAATAACAGTTAATATAATCTAATATAATATAATGTAATGAAACCTAAATACTAATAATATTTAAAAACAGAATCATATTTTTTTTTTCAGTAAACCATACCATGCTAAGGTTTTGGGTTTTGACATGAACTTACTAAGCTAAAAAAATAGAAAATCTAAATAATTTTGTTAAATACAATGGAGCTGCAATATAACTAACTAAACAGAATTAATAACAATTATTATATATATTAATAATATAATATAATGAAACCTAAATACTAGTCATATTTAAAAACAAAAAAATATTTAAGCACAAAATTATTCAATAACATAATTAAAATGAAAACAAAATATAAAAACTAAAAGCTCATTCTAAATTTAAAAAAGTGTACTGATCAAAAAATATTACTAAACATTGGATGTGAACAAGTGATTAAAATGATAACCAGGCATATGAAATGAACTCAAATGCAAAAATGAAACAAACAGCCCAATTGTTTGCCATTATACATACAGCACTTGTATACTCCCAATTCTTGACAGGAGCGGGTCTAAAACTGGCCTGTTGTTGAAGGACATTAAACAGTAAAAATGCAATATCCATGTTGACTGATATGATACATGGCTAATACTTACAGTCTTTGCGTGGTATAGAGGTGGTTCCTGTGGCCATATCGTTAATGAGCACAGCGTTTGCGTTGGGAGCAGGTTTGTGGTTTTGGGTGGAGTTTGGTGTGGTGTTCGGCGGTAGGTTTGGAGTCTGGTTGGCGTTCAGTATGCGGTTTTGGTTGCCGTTGTTTGATTGGTCCATGCTGCTCCCCATGCTACTGCCCAACTGCAGTCTTCTCATGTGGCGAACCACGGCCGTAGCATTGAAGGCTTGCTGATATGTGGAGAGACAAAAATTAATGGTCAAAGAGAAGCAAAACGAGGCCCAAAACATACAGAACACTTAGCTTTAGTTGTGCAAAAATGTCACTTCTACTTACTCTCCATTTGCTTTTTGCAAAGTTTTTGCGCATTTGTCGACTGACAGATTCATGGATGTTCTTGCAGAGCGCAGTGTCTCCGGCGATCCTAAAAAAGCGAAACAACAAAATCAAAACTTTGCACCCTTGTTCACCTCTTCACTTCGTCCTCTCCTCTTAAGAAGCACTTTGATTCACTCCGAAGTGTGTAAATTCCCTATGGTTCTTGATCCTTCTGCTCTGTTCTCGTTTTTAAGACTCCAGTGTTTTGTAAAGGCTTGTTAAAGGTGCCTGTAGAGGATGTGCTAATTGCCGATTAGCACTTTGGAATACATAATGTGAGATTAGGCGCAGTGTCTTAATTGGCTGGCGTTTATTCAGTAGCTTTCCTCCTGCCCTTGAGAGAGATCTTGCTGCATGATAATAGAGAGAGTGAATTCAGCCTGATACTCAGAGCATACACGCAATCCCCGGCTGACGCAGGCAGCGTCTCAAACTAATACCAATGAAACCCTGCACTAATAACCAGAAATAAAGCTCTGTCTCTAAATGCTGTTTATGAGGTCAGAGTTTAATTGTTCTGGTACAGCCTAAGGGTCTTTTCCCGAATCCAACAATATAAAAGTTAATCATAAAGAACAATAATCTGCAGAGACCCACTTGTTGCTGTCACAAAAGGATCTTTGTTTACTATTTTTGCCATCAATATTAATAAAAACATTATTACATTTAAAATTACATTTAATTATTTCCAATAACATTAACAAAACAATAAAATTACTGACTTATTTAAATTACATTTTCACTATTAATTATTATGAATATTGTATACATTTTACTAAAATAACTTCACTTTTTACATTAAAATATAATAATAATAATTATTAATAACAATAATAAATTACTAAAATTTTACTAAAAAAGGACAGTTTCACTTTAGATGTAAAAAAAACATATATATTTTTTTAAAATGTATTGTTATTAATCAGGAAAATTACGACTTACCATGGATGTCGAAGGGCCTGTTCACATGTGTATCGCTTTGTTGGATCCTTTTCCATCAAACAGCTGATAAAGTCTTTTGCTTTACATTAAATACAAAAATGATATGAGTAAATATGAGAACTTCATAATGTAAATATATATAACATACATGTTCAAACCATTAAATACATTTCAAGGTGTCATATTTGCGTACTGCACTGTGAACCTAAATTATGCCACATTCCTCCTGTTTGTGAGATAAATCTGACTGAGTTTATCAGTGGAAAGACTGACAACTACATTTGGATTCGTTCACAGTTCCCTGATTTGCAGGTTGGAAGGATTTCATAGAGCTAATGCCCGTGGTGTTTACTGAATGCCAGAGACAGCGCTCAGAGTTTCCTGTAAAACATTTTTTCCTCTCTTACTGGCAGCATTTGAAGTCACTGATAGATTAAACACCTATAAACCAGACCAAGATGTGCTTCTTTTCTGCACTTCCCAGAGTGAATGTACCTGAATCAGATATATCATCCCAATACGGGGCATCAAACTCGTAGTCCGCTTTCAGGATCTGCTCAAAAAGTTTGGAGTCATTCTCGTCATAAAAGGGAGGGTAACCACACAATCTGTAAGAAAACAGAAGTTTATTGTACCATACTTTCATATTACAGCTCATTCAAAGTGTGGAAGTATGTAAGCAAGTGTGTACTTGTTGCTAATTTCCATATAATGAAATAGGATCCAAGTTGTCAAACTCTCATGACATGACTTAGCTTCAAAACACTATAATGCAATAATCATAAGGACTACTTTTATACTTGTTTGTCATATTAGAGATTAGTCCTGGATAAATACTGGCAGATTTTCACTTGTGAGTGAACGATCCCTTTAGATTATCACTGTAATCCTGTGAAAACACGTCAGCTCACACCTTGATTCAACAGTAAACGTTACGCTTCGTAAATAAGCGTAAATAAACCCCATGGGCTGGAAATCTAAAAAGACAGCTAATTAAACCAGATCAACCTAAATCAAATTTCCTCAACACGTCTCTTGGAATGTTTTTCTCCTCCCATCATCAAAGCCATTAAAATACCTTTCCTCGTGGGGAACGGAGGCAGTGGGGGAGAAAGGGTTGGTAATTTTCTGCCTGATTTCGACCCCATTAGCTTTGTGTTTTTCTCTCTTCTTGTTGGGTTAGCTAATCAGACGCTAAGAGAATTAGCTACGGTTTCGGCCGGTTGTCACTGCAATAATCACACCTGAGAGGAGGCCAACCATCCATAAGATCTGACTCAAAGCTCGAGCGGACAGCTGGCTCCGAGGAAGAGGTCGGCAGGGGCCCTTGACGGCAAACACACACCAGGGCTATTGTAGTATTATTTATATACTTTTATGCTATATTATCAATATTCTGAATTTGCTTGTAGTTGTATATTTTCATTTTCCAGTTTTAATATTTGTGTGATTTTGCCAACTTTCATGTATTTTTTAATATATATTTATATTTAGCTTTGTTTCAGTTTTAGTCATTTTAGAACTTCAGCTTTAAAAAATTATGTTGCCAGATCATTTAATTTTAAATTTAAGAAGTTTTTAGAATACGTACACTACTTTGCTAGCTTTTCTTGTTTTCAGCCAAAATAACAAAAAAATCTTAACTCAAGAAGGGTTCAAAGCTATGAATTGACTATTAAAAAATATATACCTTACAAAAAGAAAGACCTTTTTTTCTCTTTCCAGCCCAAATATCTACAAATTCTTAAATCAAGAAGGATTTTCTAGACCAGTAAAAATGGTCTTGTTTCAGTCAAAATTAAGTGAGTTTGTTCTTGAAACAAGCAAAAATAATCTGTCAATGGGGTAAGCAAAATAATCAAATTTTTCTGTTTGAAATAAAATTATTTTGCTTTTTTCAAGCAAAAAGGATTAAGGGTTAAAGGATTTTTAGCTGAAAGCAACAGTTCGAAGTTAAAAGGTATTAATGATGGATTTATTTCTTACAAACATGCAGCTTTTCACTTACAAGATGTAAATTGATGGACTGGAGGCATTTGTGTTATTGTGAGGCTTTTATCATCTAATTCTGACACCATCCAATCACTGCAGAGCATCCATTAAGTGATTTGTTGCTAAATGTCTCTAAATTAAATTTTTTTTGTGTGAAATATTTTTTTAAGTAACATATAGCACATTATGGGAGTTAATTTAGCAAGTTAACGTTGAGCTGTGCAAAAACAAACTTAACCATAAACATCTTTCCCCAACATATTTGGGACCAGGACAGCTGTGAGTGGGAGAGATGGGAACGACAGCTTCAGCCGTTTGTTGACAGACAGTGTGAGTGTTTGTGTTGGCGCAGAAGTCGCCCCAGAGCAGCCGGGATCGAAAGACCAAAACAAAAGACAATTGACTCAGATGTACACAGAGATATGAGAAGGTGAAGAGGCACTTGGTTTTTATGCTGGTTTGTCTTCACTCAGTGAAATGCTAATTCACAGACAGAGAAGCACAGATGGCCACAGCACATGTGAAATGTACAGCTTTTATGACAGTCTCAGTATCCTTATGAACATTCCCACACTATGAAATAGAAACATACAGAAAGAGAAAAAGATGGTGAAATGAAAATATCACAGTGTTTGTTTGTTTTTGTTTTTCTTGGGACAATGTACTTTTAGTGTGAGGAATATTCCATTTATTCACTCTCAGAAGTAAAGGTACAAAAGCTGTCACTGGGGCTGTACCTTTTCAAAAGGTATACTTTTGTACATGTTAGGTTCAAATATGTACCTTTAAGGTAAATGAATCCTTTTGAAAAGGTACCGCCCCAGTGATAGCTTTTGCACCTTTATTTCTGAGAGTGTACGCTAATTTTTTAATAGTCATGATTACAATAAATATTTTGCTGGAAAATTATATTAAGAAATGTCATAATATGACAGCCAGTAAGTTTAATTCTTCTAGATTAATCAGTTCAAACTGTCTGTTCCAAATGAATCGATTCAAAACTTTGATTCCTGGAGTGAGTCATCACTCGCACAAATGCTCACGAAGTCCACATGGTATTTTATATATATATATTTAGTTTGGATAAATATAAATAATAGATATTAATGTAGTATAATATTGGCAAATATATGGGTAATACGGAGGAAAAATGTGCTAAAATCCTGTTGTTTATCAAATTTTATATTGTTTTAAAATAAACAAAATATAATAATACGTGGTTCATTTTGTGCAAAACTACAAAACAAATAACTAATTTATTGCATGACTTCGTGGAATACTGGATTCTGATTGGTCAGTCGCCACATTCCAAGGTTTGTTATTCCCAGATAACAACCGGTAAAACTAATAACACGGCTCATCCGGGTACTACGCATCATCTTGACGCAGTTAGTAATTCTATCACTCCGCTGTCGCTGATAGTTTGGCGCCATCCTGTGGCTTAAGAATGCTTAACCACGAGTTAAAATGGAGGACTTCAACATTCATTTCAACATGTACGAAAAAAAGCAAACGCAGTGGATAGAAGATGACTCGACTGACTCCCCGGTTAAAGGGGAGACCTGCTGGCTGTACATTATCCCTTACATAAAACGTTATAATATAAATATTTTTAATCAAACATTTTGCTATTTCAACCTGCCCTGTAAGTAAAAAACATGTTATATCAGAAATCATATCAGTATAATGGCATTAGCATATCATACCATTATCATGTACCATGGTAACACCGAAGTGTTTATTGGTAAGAATGTGTTCCCATCTGCTGAGGAACCAGAGAAAGTCCAGAAATCTTCAATTATTCACCATCTCAAATGCGGGATGCAAACTCTCTCTTTTCTTAATGACTCACTCAAACTGCAACCACAACACTAAGCCCATATAAGGAGTCTGAGTAAAGTGCGGCACAACATCTGTAGCTCATCTGGAGAGATCCAGGTCATTTACTCAGTGGTCCAGTGACACTGTGCAAAGGTTTTCTTCTTCTGAACGTTTCATTCAAACCTTAGCTAAAGGCTTCCTCAGCTTATAAATGAAAGGATGAGTGTGGCATTGAGGGTACTCACAGGATGTAGGCAATGACTCCGATAGACCAGCAGTCCACAGCTTTACTGTACGGCTTCTGAGCGAGAACCTCTGGAGCTGAGGAGAGAGAAAGAACCAGATCAGACTGAGACGAATCATTTCACTCCTGCCTGCCACAGAGTTTCTGTCTTTTTCAACACTCTTGCAACTATAAAAAATGAATAACTTGAACATGTTTTGTTAGTAAATATGCGAGCACAGGTTTCTGGGAAAGCAGACAGGCATAGAAATCACGAAGGGCACTCAATTTACTATGTTTTTGAGACACACCTTCACGCACACTCACATACTCATAATCCTGTTATTCTCCACAGAAGGCTGAGGCTCCTGAGTCCTTCTAAATTTATTCTATTATTCTCCGTTTTCTGCCTCTAGACATTTTCTTACTGCCTTCAGGAAACAACAACACAAAAGCTTTGGTTCTGTGGTTTAGGGCTTTAACTTATACAAGAGTTGCCTATTGTGTGTACATGCCGGACTAGTCTGTTACTCATGAAAGCTGCGTTTCGAAAAGCCCTGCAAATGAAACGGCCACGTTTCCATCAGAAATTATAGAAACTCTGTGACCTTTAAACAACAGCTGTTACAAAACACACAGTTAGCAGCGACGAGAAAGACACTTTTAACCTGTAGCTTGCTAGGCTACAAGTGATGCATAATTCATAACACACTTCAACTAAAGCAAAGCTACTCCTTGAAAAAATAAGCTACATTAAAGCTATTTAGAGAGAGGTTGTGTGTTATATATTAAATATTCATAACACATTTACTGTTATTTAGCTGGTATTGAGCAACATTGTAAATTTCGCAATTTATTTGGTCATTAAGTTAAAAAACTCCACTCAAGAATATGACACTGCATAAAACTATATAAAAGTCACTAGTTGAGCACCACCTAAGTCATTTAATTAAAATGTTTTAAACATGTGACTTAATATTATATCTAATGTACTAGTTAAATTACGTTTTAATTGCAACAGAATTGCAATTCTGAACTTCTCAAAATTGTCTTTTCTTTATAGAAATGCAAGTTATATATTTCACAATTTTTACAATATCTTTAAATTCTAACTTTATATAACTCGGAATTTGTAGAAAAAAAGGTATAAAGTAAGAACTGCAAGGGGAAAAGGTCTAAATTGTGAAATGAAAAAGTCACATTTACTTCATTGATTTAATCCCGTGGCTATCATTTTTCCTTCTATAAGGAAAAACCGTGACTGATCTGCTACTCATTAAACTGTGAAAGTTACAGCTCAATTTTAGTCATGCTAATTAGAAAGTATCGTGGCTACAAGTACACAAACACATGCATACTGCATTAGGTCATATGGGCTTCTTTTACAGTTTAATTGAGTATGTGCAAACAAAACCTGCTTTAGTTCATCTCCCTATGAAAACAAAACAGTTCATTCCTGTCTCAGGACTGCAGGAATGGATGTTCTCCAAGACGGGCTATTTTGAGGCTATGATCAATATAATCCCATCATCACATCTGAAGTGCCTACTAAAGAGATGTGTGTGCATGAGACAGACGGTGAAGCACAAATAGGAAGAAAGATGAGGAGCTAAAGGATGGAAAACGATGACCGTGGATGATCCTTAAATTTAATTCTGAGAGCTCGGTGTGAGATCGTTACCATTTAAAGACAAAAAAGAGGGCATTCCAGACGCACACACTCATACAAACACACACAGAATGCATGACTGTGTGCTGCTCTCATTCAGCTCTAGTGTTTCCATTGAGGAGAAAGCTTACGCACAGCAGTGTCTGACCCTGCTCCAGGATGCAACTGGTTGAAGACTCGTTTTATAGCTGCCACGGCGCCGTTTAAACACAGTTACCATGGAAACTTGCCCGTAAAGACTGCCTTAAACATACATGCATGAAGAGACATGTAGGAAACTCAACAATACTGAGTCTCAAACCCTGGTGAATTTATTCTGGTTTAATTATGACGTGTGATGGAGCTATTTCTACCACGACTCTTACACGATCATAATTATTTAACCTCTTTATTTACAACACTTATAAGTGTAACAAATAAACGAGTTGCTGCCAAGTAAGCTTGTTTAATGGTTTCATGTGTTAACATTACTATTATTAATATTATGGTTGCATTACCCAATTCTGAATTCTTTTATGGCATTTATTAATCTTGGTTGTCAATTTCTACAGAATGTCTTCAGCGTTTCACTAAATTATATAGTAAATACTACATTAGATAGAGCTATGATTCAGTCCTGTTGTTTGAATTAAAATTCCATTGTATTACCATCTGATACCACTGTTATTTTAGTTTGAAGTATATTCTTGTATATTAATATTATTCATTAATATTTTTCATTAGCTTTGACTTTGTTTTCATATTCAGTGTCAGTTGTTTAGCAGTTAGTAATAATGGTTTAAGTTTAGCTTTAATTTCAAGTAACAAAAGCTATATTTAATAGCAACATTTCTGACCTTATAATATGAAAGTTACTTTTCTAATTCATTATTTTCATACTGAATGTTGTCTCCAGCTGTGTGTGATTTATTTTGCATGCGGCATCACATACAGCCATGTTGCGGTCGCTCTAATCGCAGAGGAAAAGCAGGCGACTCAGGGGCAGTTCTGTCACTATGAGATAAGAAAAAGCTTCAAGTGCAGATACAGGGCTGCACACAAATGAACTGACACATGCATCCCATGCAGTCACTCTTCAATAGCTAAAATATACGCATTTGTAAATAAAGTGTATGGACATGCACATCTAAAAATGACAAAATCACAAACACCTCAATCTCTCTCTCATATCTAAACTCTTACCCACGTATCCCGGCGTTCCGCAGGCTGTGGACATGACATCACCTGTCCCCTCCATCTTAGACAAACCGAAATCACTAATCATGATCTTTGAGCCATCTTGAGGGTTGAAATAGAGCAGATTCTCTGGCTGCAGAGAGAAAACGCACTCATGTTGAAAAAAAAAACCTATCAAACCAGAGCAGAACTGTGAATGTGGGTGTGTTTCGCTCACCTTTAGATCTCTGTGCACGATGCCCATACTGTGGAGGTAGTTTACAGCATCTAGTACTTGTCTGATAAGCGTACTGGCATCTTTCTCTGTGTAGAAACCTTTCTCCACGATCCGGTCGAACAACTCTCCTCCAGACACACTGCAGATAGACAGAAAGTCAGAGAGAGACCACAACAAAGAGCAGAGAGACCACTAAAAAACTAATTCCCTATTAATATACACATAAATCTTTAGTAGTCATGTGTGCCCTAACATACAGCACTATGGACTATTGCCCTGTAGGGGGTGCTGTATGTCGACTCAGATCAGACAACCCCACCACAGTGCAACTGATCTGAATACAGGGGAGAAAAAAGACTTTATATTCG
Organism: Enteromius unitaeniatus; assembly: GCA_032359435.1. NCBI lineage: Eukaryota > Metazoa > Chordata > Actinopteri > Cypriniformes > Cyprinidae > Enteromius > Enteromius unitaeniatus. Next base: position 3,931,374 of record JAUMHI010000037.1, on the reverse strand, counting down.
TCCTTGTAAGTGCATAGACCAAGCTGTTACACAATTGAGCCTCGGCAAAGAACTGACGTTTGGCCTCTTGATCTCCTACGCCTGCATTAGCCAGTCATTTTTATGTAAATTCAAACTCTACTACATGCAATTAGGCAAATTTAAGCTCAAAGCTGGAGAGAGCAGACATGTGCAGCTTTTCAGAGCACATTAATGCTTATTGAAAGTCAGATGCTGGACTTGGTGTGACTATAGCGCCCCCTTTTGGAAGGAGATACGATCGCTTTTGTTCATTGTCTATATAGTGCCGCCTTCTGCAATATTCTGCAAAAGGTACCTTTTACGTGCATGTAGGATTTTTACAAAGCGCTACTACTGCCAATTTTACCATTTACAATATATATTTTTATTCAATGCACACTGCTTATTTAATTTCCAAGCCTTATTGACTGCTGCCAGCGTGAGTTATGATTATATGAATCTATGCAGGGAAGGAAACCATAGAGACCTTTTGGACTTAAATTGAACACTCCTTCTCTACGTCCCCATGATGCACCATTTCATTTGTTGTCATTGGATTTACAGCGCTCTCCACTACAGTGTACAGTCCGTGCCTTTCTCTCTGTCCTCATCTAGTCCTCATTTTCCTCGTTCTGGTGCTGTAAATCGTGTCATATTGTGCAGTAGTGCCTGAGGACCTAACATGCATGTAGAAAACAGTCCATATCTGATTGAATTACACTTGCACACACACTTACGTAAAGAGAATTATGAAAAGAGTTTCTAAATGGCATCTGTGAGATCATACAGAAAGCAGATTGGTACTGTTTAAATATTCATCTCAACACCATATGCCAAAATGTTCTCCGTGTTTCTCTCAGTGACACACACACACACACTCGGCGCAACCTATTAACAGGGAAAAGAGGGGCAGGCTCCCGGCCAACTATCAAATTAACACTCTGGAATTCAAATTCTAATGCGGTTTCCAGGGGCGAAATGAGGATGGAAAATAAATGTTTGTTTCCTCTAATCCGCCTAACTTCCCTCTCGTCTCTGCATCATCAGCATTTAAAGTTGAAATGAAATCAGAATTGACCCCGTTTATGCTGTTGTCTTCGTAATCTCTCATGAAAATGTAATAACAGGCTCCATCCCTGAAACAAATTTCCTTTTTCGGCTGACGTCAGCAGCAAGCCCTCCCCTGTAACCACCTGCCATAGAAACCACTTTCCATGATCGTGTCAATTGCCGATGGATGAAGTACTGTGGTCCATGCAGGCACTTTTCTTATCTTACACATATGGACACGATCATTCCAGTTTTTAAATACACAACCCACAGTGAAGCATGTAAAGATTACTCCAGAATCAATGATCGCTCTGTTCTTATAAGTTAATCTACAGCATAATGTTGATCAGCACAAACATTATTTGGATTTATCTCTCTTTTACTTGATTATAGTTACAGTTACAACGGAAGTGTTTAAATACTCAAGACATAACCAATATGTTTGTTAATATATTAAAATAAAAATAACTTATTAACCATTTCTGTGTCAGGTTGTAATTAATTCTGCTGTTCCCATGAAAATGTAAAACCTAAAATGACTGTAAAAAATGCAATTATTTTTTACAGCTCACATAATACAGAATAGTTTTAACAGAATTATTATAACTTAAATATACATTATTGTACAAAAATAAATTTGTACCACAGCTTCATTTATTTAATTACAAACACATTAAAACAGTATTAATGCCAGATATTATTATAATTTAAAATAAATATTTTCTAAATATTTTAAAGTGTAATTTATTATTATTATTTTATCATGTAATGTTGTTACTATTACATTATCTAATATTATGCAGAGCTACATTGTCTGTCCCATGATCCTTCAGTCTAATTTTGCTAATTTGCTGCTTAAAATCCATTTCTGATTATTGTCAGCATTGAAAAAAGTTGTTGCTTTTTGCTTTTGCGCAGTTTTTTGTTTAAACTGGTATATTCTTGGATTAATATATTTATCAAAAGAACAGCATTTATTAGAAATAGGGATCTTTTGCCACAATATACGATTTACACTTAATGCATCCTTGTTGAAATTAAAAATCGCATTAGATTAGAAGAAAAATTGTCAATGCCATTTCACATCCTAACATGCATCGCTAATAACTACATTTAACATGAAAATATACACACTGCTCGGATGCAGTAAACCTTCTTTCATGCAATATTTATTAAATAGCGAGAGAGGGCTAATTTGTCTCTTTAAATGCATATGATACACACACTGCATGCTTTTCTTACATTAAGGTGTGTGTGAGTGTGTGTGTGCGATTGCAGTTCTGGACAGACATGTAGATTCTGCTACCCATCACCGATGTTACGCAACGCTTCTACGTCAGCATACAGCAGCGCTCAGCCAACTCACCAGACTGCCACCCTCTCTCTTCCTCTCTGTCCAGATCCACATTCTTCATCTTCCAGTTCATTGTGATCTTGGTCGTGGCCCACCGTGCCACCCTTTTTTCTTATTGCTTTACAGATTAATTTTTGTGCATTCACGGGTCAGAACATTAAGCGCATCGAAACCGAACTGAAGTGAAGGACAGTACAGAAGTGACTTTAATACTTGAGCAAGAGGTCAGACTGTCAACTGCTGTTTTAATCAAAGAGCAAAAACACAAAATCCAGCGTTTCTAAGTGCAGAAATGTCTGAGGATAGCATAAACATGAGCAATAGAGCTGTTCTTATACGTCTGGCAATGTTTTTTTGTGGGAATTTAGTTTTACGTGATCACTTTCCGACCTCTCTCTGACTCTTAGAATCAAATAGGCCTTTTTTGTTACTGTACTTTTAAGACTTCAATATGTAAACGACCTCTGTTATGATGGGCTAACCTCTTTGCATGTAAAATGAGTTAGCGACGCCCCCGCTGGGTTGCTGAATACCGATAAGGAGATGACAGTGTGGGCGGTAATATGTTAAAGCCATAGTTCACTCAATTCTGAAATGGCTGAAAATCATGGACCACAGACACCATCAAAAGTGACAGGAAAGACATTTCAAAAGAGTCCTTTTTCAAATAAATGAAACGCGTATACATTAAAAAATAGCATCATGGTTTCCACAACATCTTACCAACCCCAAATGTTTGCACATACACGAGCAAATAACTGGGTATTTGTTGGTTAAAAATTCCACAAAACGAACAGGAAGACAGGAGGAACACAATGCATTGTGGGTAACTGTGTAAGCATCGAACATACTCACAGCTGCATTATTAGGTAGAGGTGATTGGAGCTTTCATAGATGTCCTCCAATGCCACTATGTTTTCGTGCTTAATTCTGCAAAACAAAAAACATAACGTTCATTTAAGTGCACAATTTGGTATGTATTATAATCAGAGACAATCTTTTCATTTGAATGGAAAAATGGCATAATAATTACATGTATTTATGAATATTTATGTATATTCATAGTTTAAAAATCAATGATAAATTGCAAAAAAAGTATTACTTATTATAAAGAGAATTTTGTGTAAGACACTGATTAAACAGCTAAAAAAATACTGCCCTCCAAAAGTTGTGGTTCTGGATGATACCAGCATATAGCCTTATTATTTTGGTGCAAACACTGTACATTAAAATAACTTAACGTTATCATTGAAGATCAGCAATACTTTTTTTTTTAGAATTATGATTACATAATGATGCCATATATAAAAGGTTGAGCTACTATGGGAGGAACTGGACCGTGATGTCCGTAAGCCACTTCTTACGGGCATTACGGTCCAGGGCAATCCTTCAGGGGGCTTGGAGTAATATATTAAGTCAACGTTTGAAAAAACTGACAAATCAGATGCCCAGATTATGCAGAGCTGTAATAGCGGCTAATGCAGGATATTCTGTTAATTCGAAAATGTAAGTATTTTCTATGTATACAATGTTTATGTAAAACAAATTTGTTTTTCGTAGTTTGTGTTGTCCCTTATCAGTGCAAAATGATCAGATATTAAAAAGGATTTATGTCAGCATTGTCCAAAACCCCATTTTTTTTTTAAGATGTTTCCAAATGTTTGGAGTGCAGTGTACCTATAACATTTTTTATACATATATATACAGAACTTCACAAATTTTAAAATTATGCAGTTAATATTATTTTTGTGCGTGTGTTAGTTGCAATCTGGCTCGCTTTGCCTCTGGGTTTGTTTAGATATTTAAGGGATTGGAACATTCTGGATCTTCTCATAAGCATATGAATACTTCAGTGGTGCACATTTCCATAAGCCCATAAAATGCACAATAAACACTGCCATGTTTTATGCTATGAGCTCGCATGCATGCTTTTACCACTGAAATAACATTCACTGCAAACATATCTGTACATGCATTTATGGTTAAGGTAAATAACATTTAAATTGAATTTACATTTGTATGTATATACAGTATATTGTCAGATGCCAAACCAAATGACTAAGATTCTACAGCACTTAGATGCAAAGCGAGTCTAATTGTTATCATCTAATGGAGGCTGTTAGGGTGCCTACTTAAAAAAAAAAAAAGTGGCTTTTTGATCTCTGGCAATATTTTTTTGTTTTGTTTTTCTTCTCTCCTTCCCTGCAGTTAACATCTCTCTGCCCTTTCGTCATGGTAACACAGTCACGGCGGCTGTGTGTATACACATTAGTGCTGCATTTTAAGTGAATTCTGATCAGTGAGTCCAACTGGCACATGATAACAGGCCAGGGAATGACGCAAGTGAGCGGACAATAACAAGACCAGCGTGTGTGCACACGCTCATAATGGACATCGACGAGTACAGATAATACATTTGTTTTCTACTTCCCCTTCCCACCTAAGTTTCCTATAATTAACTCTCTTTGTTCATCAATATGTTCAGAAAAGGTTGATCCCCACAGGTAAGGGGCAATCATCTCAGAAACAGCCCTTTTATTGAGCCCTGATAAAACAGAAAAAAGGGTCAGTTCAGAGAAATGCAAAATAAAAGACTGCAGTAAAACGCCTCCGAGCAGCCAGTAGGTGTTGGTTTTTGTCAGAAATGCTCCTTGTATTGTAGTCTAATACATAAAAGAGTTACTGAGGTATGGATAAATCTGAGAGCAAGTGATTCATTTAGCGGTTTGGTCGAGTGGTTTCATATTGATTCACGATTCAATGAACTGGGAGTCACCTTTGATGCAGCATATTAAAACGTTAGCTTTGGAAACAAATGAATAAGCATAGACATGCACTGCTTTTTCTTCTCAAACAAAACCTGTAGATCGATTTGCCCTTTGACGTATTGATTTTTCAAAACTGATTATGGAAAACCCGTCTGCTGGAGGATTACAAAGCCATTCACTGGCTTAATATCCCTCTTTCATGTGTTCGCTGCTTCTTCCCTCTTGTCTGTTTCTCTCTCTCTCTTTCTCCTTCAGCAGTGAGTGGGCAGAAGCTGTAGCACGACTCATTCGCTCCCTCTGAAACCATCTTCTCTTTTGATTCAAGAGGAAAAAGCACTAAGGAAAAGGGGTGAAAGCAGAACGAGGAACAAAAAAAACACTCTTTTCTATTTTTTCACAAAAAAAACACTCCCGAGTGCCAATAAAAAGAAATCATTTAACAATAAAAAAGGTAGAATGACTAGCTATTTACTGCTGAAAGCTGCGTCTCTCTTTCTTTTGTGCCGGGAGCTTTTAAGCAATAAGTGATTCACTTCAGCATTCACATTATCTGATGTGGAGTGAGACTCATTCTCATGTGAAAATACTTAATGATTCATCCTCCACTTGTTCCAAACCTGTCATTTTTAGGCAAACTATACCTTTAATGTCTCAATGGCTTTCAAGACAGAAATGAGATTAACTGGAGAGCAAATGGAGATCTGCTTCTCAGATTTTACATATATATATATGTAGTACCCAGGATAATATCTTCTGTCCTCAGATTTACTAAGATAACAGGGACCTCAAAAAATGTGTGCTTTAAATAAAATGATCTTTTATTTTGTAAACTGTACCTGCTTCTTATTTCTTACCATACTTTACAGTTAAAAAAACCTGCAAAAATGTCAAATTCCAAGTTATGTTAACATTGTTTTAAAAATGATGTGCTGACTAACAAATGCATATGTAAAGTATTTTACTTATTTTAACTGTAGTGTGTTATGCTGTATTACATTTAAAGTTAATATATTTAAAATATTAATAAATTGTGATATCATCATTACAAAAGTACTTAAATACACGACATTGACAAAAAACACTTTTTGTTGTTTCTCAATAGAAACAACATAAAAGTATATAGTTAACCGTAAATCCTTCTCATTAAACTCAGCTGTACACTTTAAATATATTTCAAAATCTAAATATTTATGAATTTATAACTGAAGATGTATATGTGTTACTCAAGTGGGTCAAAACGCACTCTAAAGTTCAACTAATTGCAATTAGTATAATTTTTAAGTTTTCTTTTAATTGCAATTAACATGCAATTAAGAGTCTGAAAACATTACACAGTATATTAGTATATAAGTATGCAAAAGTGTACTACTTTTTCACAGTACTTTTACTATACGTCATCTATCTTTTTTTATTTCTGAAGAAACTCTTGTGACACAGCTTATATTTAAAAAAAAAAGCAAGTAATAAGAACTTATTTTTTTGTCCTGACCCATGACAAGTGATGCTGTGCTGGCTAGCCCCACCCACTGTGAAATCTCATTGGTCCACAATCCCAATATTTCTTGATTGACTATTGCCTTACGCAGCATTTCCACTTTCAGTGTGGATTAAAACATTTATGACTGTAAACTTCACGTCATGCCTGATTACAGCTCAATTATGTCTCCTGAGCCATGAAAGAGCAGCCTTTGAGCAATACAATTTTCCCTCTTGGGTTAGCGAGTCCCGTGTCTGGATAAATTGAATTGACTTAAATATTTAAACATAACATTAGTCAATCAGGCAGCATGACTCAGAGGGAGTGTACGTTAGTGATTCTCTGCGGGTATTGCGAAGATTAAACTCTAACCTATGAGGGCATCTCATTATCTCATTTGTAGATGCGAAGGAAATATCTTCCACATATGCAGGCAAGACAAACAGACAATGAAGAAACGAACATGCTCTCGTTCGCTGGCTCGTGCGTGCGCTGGCTCTATCTAAATACAGGCCTATGGCATCACCCTGGAGATGGCAGACAAGCTGTCAATCATTTGCTGCTATGATATGAGATGAGGGAGACCGAGACTTGAAGGACAAAACTGTGTGTCCGATCTCCAGGGTACGATCACTGTGACAACAGAAGCCCATGTCAGAATCAGAGGCAGCCTTTCCTGATGAGTCTCAGGGGAAACACCCGTCACACGCCATATGTCACACACACTGAACACACCTGCTTTCATTTGCATTGACAGTAGGAAAATTCCTGAGATATGTGTTAAGCTTGTTGCTTGTATGTGATAGCTTGGTTTGCTTTGCTTTGAGCTAGAGTGGGCAAATTAACAGTTGTGGAGTGTTAAAGTTAAGAAAGAGAATATTAAACACAGAGACATCTAATGCTCAGACATACTCTGTAATGTATTTGTAATGTGTACTTTCATTGGGCCATGCACTAAATGATCTTATATCAAAATATTATTTTGGATTGCATTCAAACAAAGCAAAGTGAAAAACTATAATTTCATATTTAAATTTATGTAAACATTACCAATTTAAATGTCTGCACAAAGGTAAAGCTGATATTGTGTCCATGCCAAGTCAGCAAGAAACACTTCATGAATATCAATTAGGACAAGGGACTAAAAAGTGCAATACTGCCTGACAACGTTAACGCTAGCTAATTAATATTCATGAGCTCACTGATTACAAAAATGACTTCACAACCTGCCATGTTTGGCCTACTTCACCACATACTTTTTAGAAGAATTTCACTTATTTATGTATTAAAAACAAATACTGCTAAAAGATTACAATTTAAAATAAGAAGTTTTTTTACCATTTAAAATTTAGAATATATATATAATATATTATATACAGTATATATAATATATAAAATCGTTATTTATTCTTTGTGATAGCAAGATTAATTTTCTGAATCATTACTCCAGTTAATTCTAATATGCTGATTTAAGGCTCAATAAATATTTCTTCTTATTATCAACATTTAAAGATTAGTCTGTTTAATATTTTTTGGAAATATTTTGTGAAGCATTTTGTACGATTTCTGCATAGAAACATAATAAATGTTTTTACTGTCACTTTTGATCAATTAAAATTAAATAAAAATATTAATACTATAATTTTATTCATAAATAAAAATGAATAATCAAATATAAAAATATATAAACATATTTGAAAGGCAGTGTATGTTTGGAATAAAACAGTTTGAAATTACAAAATGTTTACATAAAACAGGATTTATTCTGAAAATTCTATCAAAATATGAATGATTTAATACATCCTTGCCAAATAAAAGTTCTAATTTCTAAAAAACTAAAATCTTACAGACCCCAAACATTTGAAAGGAAGTGTTTGATTGCACTAAAATCAGTTGAAACAACAGATTTTTTTTTGTTTTACATAAAAATTAATTTTTCAAAAAATTGTATCTACTCCACACTTGTTTATCACTGTGCAGACTATCTTTTAATACAACAGGAAGCCAACAGTTTATACTCGGCATTCAGTATGTAGTAAGCATGCACTTATTTTCTATTCCAAACACAGTCAAAGCCTCTGTCCACACTCACGGACACAGCTCACACACGTGCGGCTTCACAGAGAGAGAAAATCTGCGGGAGCTTCCCTGCTGTAATTGGACGAGGGCACCAGAGTTACCAAGGTAACTGGAGGTCAAACCTCAGGCAAACAAGCTCCTATCAACTGGCAAACTGAGAGAATGAGTGTAGAAGAGAGGGGTGATGCTGTTGCCATGGGTACAGGTGTGGTACGGGAAATGGAACTCACTTGCGTAGAACGGCAATCTCATTCTCAATGCTGCTCTCCTTCCCCTTCAGCGCTTTTTTAGGGATGCACTTCACAGCGAACATCTTTCCCGTGGACCTCTCCTCTGCCAGGACCACCTCTGAGAATGCACCCCTTTAGAAGAGAGAGAGCAAATAGGGTTTATGGCTTCATTTTTGATAAAAGAGCTGGGAAATACAGACAGCGATAGTTGGATGTTACAGGTTAATGTAACGAAATAGTGGTGTTGCAGTGCTGTCATCTTTGGAAGTTAATACTATGGCAATTTTTTAAATGTCATGTAATATTATGTACTATACTGAGTTCTAGAATATTACTGAATTGAATCAACAATAAACACTGACAATACTCGCTGAGTATTGCGGAGTACATATTTGTCAATTTTGAAACAAATTTGATTCAGCTATAAACAGAAGACAACATTATAGTTATTCAGTGAGTTGTTCATTGTTGATTCAGTTCAGTTCAATTTAGTAGTAATTTGTTCAGAACTGATGGATTATGCATTGAACATTGACAAGTTATTGAATTCTGAAACAAATAACATTCAGCTATAAAGCAGCTCAAGTCCGTTCTGTGTCGATTCAGTTCAATTCAGTAGCAATGTTACATAATAAGTCAGTTACGAAAAAAACATGGTTTGGCTATAAAGCAGCTCCTTAGAATACAATAGGATTGGTCAGTTTAAGGTTGTCTTCTCATGCAAAAGTGTCACTGCAGTCAAAACAATTATATTGCTGAATATTAATACCCCAACTAAGCAAACAAAGGGCGATGCTGGCAAGGATCCCAAACTCCATCAGGTGTGGAAAAAGAGTAGAGAGAAAAAAAAAGTGAACCAACATGATTTATAACTCCAGGTTGCACAGTGAAACTGTGTTTGTTTCTTAAAGCCTAACATTTAAAATTGCTAAGTATGTGTGTAAGAGTGTGCATGTATTCATACATCATGTATATGTCAGATGAAGGCATGTTTAATGATGGAGCGCTACAAGTGCTGTCATTAGCAGGAGATGAATTCAGGCTACAGCACACACGCACTCACACAAATGAATGTTGCACACAGTCAAGTCAGTCTCAGAAGCACTGAATGTGATTAAGTAGTTTACAGCCATCAGCATCTACGCACTGGTGCTAAAAGCCTTCTGTTGTATTCTCTGCTCTCATACACTATTCAACAGTGACTTTACAAACACACATATTTACAAACTAGATTTGCATTTCCCGAAGGAAACACCAGTGCTTGCAAGACATCAGCAGAGTGTTAAAGTTTTCTGTAAGTCTGGTAAAGTTTTTGCCAGTGCCCTTGAGCAAGGAGCTTAACCTTAGGTTACTCCAAGAGGCCTAAATCTGGAATAGATGTAATGACTACTTGCATAATTATTATTTTTTTATTTTTTATTATTTTATTTTATTCCAACTGCCCTTTTTTATATTCCATCTACTTTAATGCTGCAATGCAACAAAAATATATGTTTTTCTGCATTATGGTGTACATATGAGTGAAATTGATTCCTGTAAAAGAAAAATATAGGGTTAAAACTTAAAATAAAAAATATATATATTTCGAAGATGTTCAATTTTTTAAAGATATTTACTACTTATGTAATTATTTATGATATTCACTAGCAATTTCTGTGCATTTTCAGTGTGATTAATCGAGCACAATAAGGTCTATAAAAAAATAGGTACATTTTAGTTATAAGTAAATTTTAATTTCATGCAGCCTTTAAGAACATAATTGAAACGCTTGAATCAATTTAATAACAAGAAGCAACTGTAACCAGTCTGTCGAATCAGTTTACTCAGGAACACCTATTTTAGCTATTTGTAGGTAGGTAATGAACATTTAAGTAAAGCTCTATATTTGAATGAAGAAAAATCTCGAAACTCTTTGCAAAGATTTTCTTCAATAGCATTAAAATCAACAAGATCATATATGTAGCATCTCATTTAAACTATGTTTGTCAGGCTGGTCAAGGGAAAAAACATACATGTGCATGTAATATATATACATGGCCACAGTTAAAAAAAAACCCCAAAAAAACCTGTTTGCACCTAATCATTAGAAAACTTAACAAAGTGATCTGCCTTTTTAATTTGAAGGTGGGACTTGTATTGACTGCTACGATTTATCCCATTCATTAATGTACAGGCTGTCAATCCTATTCTCCTATACAGTCTCTGATAGAGCTCACATGGCTAAAACACCTGGAGCTTGAATACTGAGCTTACTGAGAATGAGATCAGTATAAGGTTACTGACCTTTACTTTTCATTTAAACTAAAACATGTCCATCAGATCTCAGTTCAGCTGAATTAAGTAATGATCCGCTGTGTGTGTGTGTAGACAGAGGGGTGGCCTGAGATTTGAGAACACCCATTTGCTGATGAGGTCCCTGAGAAAATCTCCATCTCATCTGCCATCTGCCAGCACACGTAAAAGCTTTTAAAACACTGAACAAAGAATTAGGGAATATTTGCTTAGGCAATCTCACACTGTTGCTATGCTGCTGCTGTATACACCAAACACACTCTTCAGCATGACATGTGGACATGTGGCCACAGAGGCTTCTTGATACCAGGTCACATGCACACATGCACACATGAATGCAATATATGTAAAGCTCATTTTTCTTTTTCTGATATCTTCTATCATGTCGATCAGGATACACGTGTATATATACTGTATACAGTATGTATGTGTGTATAAAATTTCATAAAATCATTTTATAATATTTTTAATATATCAATTTACCATTTATAGAATAACAAATTCTACAAAAGCAGAATTTTAATAATATTATACATTCTCTCTTTCCCTCTCTTGCTGGATAAATTTTTCTAGAATTTATTTCTATGTTTTTTTCGTGTTTTATTATGTTTTTATTCTGTTTTATTGTGTTAATTAGTAGTTAAACAACAACTGTAGTTTGACTGAGATTAATTTAAATGCATAAAAATTATGATGAAGTATGACCCAGACATGATTTTACGAGATTCATGTGCTTGAAGAAAGAATATTCTAAAATAGGATTAAATATACAGAAATTAGTATAGAATTAGTCTTTGCAAATGCCATCCAGAATACCACATCCACATACACACACTTTGCAGAATTAATCCCTGATTAAGTCTGTCTTATTTTCTCAGCTTTGTTCAATGCAACATGAACATGAATCATAAGACATATTCAGGTTGGACTGCTAACATGCATTCAATGCCGGAGCCAAAATCAACTCCTTTAAGCTCCCCAGCAACCGTCATCTCTGTACTGCCTTTCACACAGCAAGGAAAGAGGCAGAACAAAGTAAAAGAGAGCAAATGATGGGGAGGACAGCATACTGTTATTAAAACAGAGATAAAATAAATGGCGGTATATTTTATGAGTTCTGGATGGTTACTAGGGTGCTGGTAGGCTGTTTCAGGTGGTTGCTATGCAGTCAAAAAGCACCCATCTTCAAGACTTTGATATTTAGTTCTCTAGATATAGTTTAGGCCACGCCTAGTTTGATTCTTAGAGCTGGGGGTCCTGATAAAACAATATATACATTTACATTTATTCATTTAGGTGAGCAGTTGGGGGAACGGTGCCTTGCTCAAGGGAATCACCTCAGTCGTGGCATGGAAGGTGTTACCGGACCCGGGACTCGAACCCGGGGCACCTTTGGGTTTCTTCGGCCCTTTGGGTTCCCAGTCTGAGTCCCTATCCATTAGGCCATGACTGCCCCCAGATGCCCCCAATATGGCCAATATTGACCAGTACTTGTAGATTTTCTCCTACAGTCAGTTCCTAAATCTATAACTAAATATGAATAATTGAAGTGAATTTTGACTAAATTTTGTATATATATTGTACACTTATGTATTTAATTTTAGCAATTTTGTGTAACATTTGACATTTGTATCATGTAAATCACACTATTTCTGTGAATTTCTGTGTATTATATTGTAAAACAGAGTTATTCCAGTATCTGTAAAATGCTATTATACATTTTTATATTTTAAATTAGTTTTTATTTTTATGTTTTCCATTTTAATATTATTTAAAGTTATAGTAATTTTGGATAGATAAATAGATGATAGACAGAAGAAGGGGATAGATGGATAGATAGAAGGAAGGACAGAGGGACAGATGGATGGATAGATAGAAGGAAGGACAGAGGGACAGATAGATAGATAGAAAGAAGGACAGAGGGACAGATAGATAGAAGGAAGGACAGATGGATAGATAGAAGGAAGGATAGATGATAGATAGAAGGAATGATAAATGATAGATAGAAGGAAGGATAGATGATAGATGGATAGAGGGATAGATTGACAGATAAAAGGAAGGACAGATGATAGATAGAAGGAAGGATTGATGGATAGATAGAAGGAAGGATAGATGATATATAGAAGGAAGGATAGATAGAAGGAAGGACAGAGGGACAGATGGATAGATAAAAGGAAGGATAGATAGACAGATAGAAGGAAAGATAGATGATAGATAGAAGGAAGGATAGATGATAGATGGATAGAGGGATAGATTGACAGATAAAAGGAAGGACAGATGATAGATAGAAGGAAGGATAGATGGATAGATAGAAGGAAGGACAGAGGGACAGATGGATAGATAAAAGGAAGGATAGATGGATAAATAGATGGATTGATAGAAGGATAGACAGAAGGAAGGACAGGTGGATAGACAAAAGGAAGGATAGAGGGATAGATGGATTGATGGATAGATGGATAACTAACCACTTTTTTCTTTAAATATTAACCTCGACCACCAATTTTGATTTTATTCAAATTCCTAACACAGTCGTAATAGTGATGCAGTGCCTTTGCAAAGCACCATAAATGAAACAGTCACGAAAATGACACCTCAAATTTAATGAAAATGAAAAATGGAAATAGAGATAGAGACAGGAAGCCAGGGAGGAAGGGAGGTGTGAGACGACAGGGAGCATGGCACGAAGCGTGAGAGCAAATCGTGATGAATGAACGGTGAAGAGAAAATGTGAATGAAGCCGCCAACACACATCGCCAATGCAGCCACACACACACTCACTTCATAAATGACATTAATTTCAGGCCACAGGTGAGAGAGCGACATGAGGTAGATTTATATGATATGTGAGAGCCTCTACCTGTCAGATGTAATCAAGCGTGTGTGTTATTCAGTGCCTGTGCGCATGGCAGGCCTGTTGAGACAGGTTCGCCCAGTCGTAACCAAACTAGATACAGCCAAACCAGCAAGAGCACGAGCAAACACACAGACATGCATATAAAACATCAGCATATAATTTCTGTATCCACAAGTGCAGCTGCAGACTGAAACCCCAGCTGCGCTTGTGATATAACCTCTATGGTGAGAGAGAGAGCCGCAAACAAGCTAGAAGAAAAATGAGTTTGTGTGTTTGTAAATGTGCTTCAATTTGTGCTTCAAAAACGAGGGCAGTGGCCCGGCTTGTGCCAAATGACTGGAATTTTGTCAGCAAGGCTCTGCTGCCTCTGATTTGTGCAGAAATAATGCTACGGAGTTTCCTGGTGCTGTTTGTGTATGTATGTGTGAGTTAGGCCGCTGCTGAGGAAACTATGTCAATATGCATCGACAAGTGCTCATACGGGAGGGAACGGAGAGATTGTCAGTCAATGACTCATGTGAGCGCAAACGTCGCACAGCCGCACTGGAAGGGTTTCTGCACCGCTGTGTTCTCCTCTAGGGAGCGGTTGACAAATTACACACATAACATCCACTTATTACTGCCTAAACTGGAGAGAGAAATAGACAGACAATGAGAGCTGGTTTACAGAGGATTGAGTTACGATTAACAAGGCCTCAATGAATGTTAATTACACTACTGCATCCAAACAACAAAAAATCATGTTAAAACATCAAGCTTAAGTGAAAAGCTCAGCTGAGAGATATGTAACTGAAAAAAGGAACCATCTGTGTGGGCTTTCATTGAAATGATATGAAATGACAATGGTCCACCAAAATATATGTCAAAAGGTTTGGGGTCAGTACGTTTTTTTGGAAATTAGAAATGAATAATTTTATTTAGCTGGGATGCATTAAATGGAATAAGAGTAACAATAAATCAATTTAAAATGATTTCTATTTTAGAGTATCTATTTAAGTTATCAAAGAATCCTGAAATAAAATTATTACCGTTTCCAAAAAATATTAAGGAGCTCAACTGTTTTTGACGTTGAAAATAATAAGATTTTTTTTGAGCACCAAATCAGCATATTAGAATGATTTCTGAAGGATTGTGTGATAAATATAGATTTAAATAGAAAAAAAGTTATTAATTGTAATAATTGTTTAATAATTTTTAAACAATATTACTGTTTAACAGAATGTTTTTTCATACTATTTATTAAAAATTATAAATACAGATATAAATTAATATAATTTTATATTAATGTTATGTTAGGGTTATGTAATATGTGACCCTGGACCACAAAACCAGTCTTAAGTCACTGGGGTTTATTTGTAGCAATATCCAAAAATACAAGCATGGGTCAAAATTATTGTTTTTTTTAATGCCAAAAATCATTAAGAAATTAAGTAAAGATCATGTTCCATGAAGATTTTTTGTGAAATTCCTACTGTAAACATATCAAAATGTCATTTTTGATTAGTAAAATGCATTGAAAAGATATTCATTTGGACAACTTTAAAGGTGATTTGCTCAGTATTTAGATTTTTTTGCACCCTCCGATTCCAGATTGTCAAATAGTTGTATCTCAGCCAAATATTGTCCTATCCTAACAAACCATGTATCAATAGAAAGCTTATTTATTGAGCTTTCATATGATGTATACATCTCAGTTTTGTAAAAGTTTACCTTATGACTGGTTTTGTGGTCCAGGGTCACATATGTGTGTGTGTGTGTGTGTGTGTGTATATATATATGTTTTTTCCTTTGTTTTAAATGTCTTAATGGTATAGTAATCCAACTGCATATTTCGATTTTTAAAAATGTATGATTTTACTTCCAATTCAATCATTACACTTGGCTTGTCAAATTGGGTGTTTTGCATTGTGGGATACAATATTCTACCAAGTGTGGTTTGTATACTGCACTTTTTTATATAGTGAAACATATAAATTGAATAGATACAGAAAACGTGCATACCGTGCACAGCATGCAGAGCGTGTACTACCAGTGTTAGTATGCTATTCTGCACACAGATGACTTCATAAAAACAAAGACTTGAATATTCAAGTAATTCCTATAAACCAGACACGAATAAACCACACATAAGTGAAAAAATTTACAATTTAACATTCTAAAAAAATATCCTAAATACCCAAATGTGCTAACAAGTGTTTTAGGAGTTTAATCATTATATGTAGTAAAATCTTGATTTAAGATACAGGTGAATAATGACTTCCTCTCTTTGGCTAAATATTTCCATTTCAGTACATTCCCAGTCACTCATTAACCTGATGTCAATAAATCTTGCAATGAGTGGTGAATTTAGTTATTCATGCATCTTAGACGCTTCCCTTTGTTTGACCCTTCAGTCCAAATCTGTTTTGTTACAGCACTCTTAAGAAGGGTACATGGAGAGACTGATGATGTAATCAGCTAGCAACTACTCAAGTGAACATAAAAAGCCTTAGAAATGAGAAACCAAGAGCAGAAAAACAGTCCTCATTCTCCAAGGACTACATTATTTTGCAAATTTAAACTGCTTTGCAAATCACCATTGGAGATACAATGGCTTGTTTCAATTATTTTCTGCTTTAAGTATTTGTAAGCGTTTTTCCGCAATGAATCGCCATTCCGTTTGACGTTAAAGGAATCACTCCCATTGCCAAAGAAAATTAAAGCAAGAGCAGAAATCCAGTGCAATTGATTGCCTAAGCCTCAATCTCTTGTGTAGAGCCCATTAAAACAGAGGTGCAAACACACAACTTTAAATTAAGCAGAGGTTGTTTGTGCCCAGCACAAAGAGTGTTTTAAAGCTGCTTCTATACACTGTCTCTATATCGCCCTGAAAATAAAGCTGAACGTGATTACAGTATGTGTGTGTATGTGTGGGTGGGTGTCAAACTATAAGCCCATGAGTTGGTTTGGACGTGGCTCCAAAGTCTCACACAACCAGACAGAAAGATAATGCTCCACTTCTCATGTTAAAAATAACAGTTACATCCGTACTAGATTAGCTGAACTTGTTGAGATAATCTCAGCACAGCTCCAAACCACTTCCTCTCTTCTGTCTGACCCCCACTCAGATTAACAGATCAGCAGCTGAACCTGACAGAAACAATTTACTTGAAGTTTTCCTCATTAAGAGAGGAGGAAATGGGAAAGCCGATGTGCTGTGTATGCTATGACTGTACAATATATTTGTAGCACTTTTTTGAAGCAGATGATATCAAATAAAAAAAAAGTGTTTATCTTTTTTTATTATTATAGTAGTTATACAATATAATGTTGTCATCAATTAAAATATTAAAAAAAATAAATTTACCTAAACATTTTTGGAACAGAATTTTTGCATACTTCATATTGCGTACTGTGCAGTGTACACTATACTGGATAATATTTGCTTAAAAAATTTAATTATACACATAATTCAATGAAAAACTTTTTCAAATTGTCATACTTCCACTTGAAATACACATTTAATTCAAAAAGTGTATTTTTCTTTCACATAGCAAAATTAATAAACGGTGCTTTCTTTTCCATCAAAAATTCATTTTATTTTCCATCAACAAAACATTTTATTTTAATTTATCTTAGTTTTATTTGAAAAATTAAGGAAAAGATAATTGACAGTTTATTACTTTGGATGGCAAAATCATATTATACCTTTATTATATTAATATATAGCTCTTCTCATTAAATTGAACAAATTGGCATCAAAACAATTTGGAATTGAATATGTTTTATAGAAAATTTAATTAGTTGTACATATTGTGTGATGTGTGTGTGTGTGTGTGTGTGTGTATAGTATTATTCTCTACTGTACTGCATTTCAGCCACTGTGTGTATTGCTAAAAGTGTGCAATTACAGCCTAGGTTGGAATATGAAGTAAAAGCTATTACACATACCGTGTGGTGCTGATTTCTCAAACTAGATGCCAAACAGACAAATGAAACCCAGAAAGATCTCATTTAAAACAACATAACCTGCAGGAAAACACTGTGCTTTAAGGGTACAGAACCTACATCTTGAGACAAGAGACCATTTAAGTCATCTAACCCAACAATTTATCAACCAAAACCTCAAACTAACACGAACACTTCAGGACAAACAGAACCCATAATTTCTCTTCTATTTTAAGCGTGTTACTTTGTAGTATACATTTTAGCCACTCTCTGCATTAATGCATTTTCACAAACATTTACTATAAGAATTGTAAACTGTACTACTTTAAACTAAAAATAAATACTAAAAAGTATTAGTCTGCAGTGACAAAGTGACGAAAGGGTTAATCTTCCTAATTATGGTCCAGACAGAAGATCATGTGAATTAGTGAATGGACTGGTGTACATTTGTTTTCCCCCAGGAGTGCATGCATTTCCTGTAAAGAAAATGAGATATTGTAGACGCGCCTGAGATCGCATAATCACATGACAGGTAGTAAATACTGAATATATAGTTTAATCAGAATCCTTCTGCACAGAGGTTATGCTGACGCAGGAGCTGTGAAGATTTAGAGGTAATGATCATGTGAAAGTGTACAAGCACACAAACACACGCTAGAAGATTAGATGAACATTCACATCAGCCCAAAGACACACATGCTCACCCATCATAAATTCAACAGCCTAGGTTGGAATATGTAGTAAAAACTATTACACATACTGTGTGGTGCTAAAATCTCACGCTAGATGACAAAAAAACGAATAAACCCAGGGAAGATCTAATTTAAAATAACACAACCTGCAAGAAGATGCTGTGTTTGAGGGTGCTTAGAGATGTTGCTCTGCAGTGAATGGGTGCCGACGGAATGAGAGTCCAAACTACCACACGACTCCAGTCCATCAGGTAATGTCCTTAAGCAAAATGTTTGTAAGAAACAAACACATCATTAGGTTTTTCACCAAAATATCCATAATAATGATTCCTCTAGTAAAAAAAAAAAAATCCATCCACTATTGTCCTCTCACATCAACATCCAACGACATATGTGTTGATGATATGTGAACTGTTTTGCTTGTAAACAATGCTTGATCTGTGCATATTCTCTCCTCTTTTACTGGATAAAGCAATATTACAGATAAGGACTCTTAAATTAAGCAACAGTTTGAAGATAAGAATGTCATGATGGATTTATTTCTTACAAACATGCAGCATTTTGCTTCAAAAGATGTTGTTTGATCAACTGGATTACATTTATCAGATCTTTGGACTCATTCTCACGGCAGCCACTGCAGAAGATCCATTGGTGGAGAAGTGATAGAACGCTAAATTTAAATCTGTTCCAATGAAAAAACAAACTCCTCTACATCTTGGATAGCCTGTGGGTGAGTACATTTTCAGGGAAGTTTAATTATTGGTTGAACTTTTTCTTTAAGTTGTCTAACCCAACAATTCATCAACCAACCCCTGAAACTAAAACACTCACACACACTGAACCTATAATTTATTAACTTCCGACAATTAATCGTTGCAATTGGTTTCTTTGCCTGCAGCAATCAATAGTCTGCACTGCAAAAATAAATGATCTGTTGGAAGCGTCAACAGCTTCGATTTATGTGTGCAACAATTCAACCACTGATCCGTTCACATTTAGACATTTGAGAACGTGTATCTGTAGCTGACATTGATTAGTTGTTCTGATATCTACAGAAAATTTTTTTCAGAATGTTTCAAAAACATTTCAAATATTCCAAAAAACATTTGGAATGTTCGGATCAGATCAAAGCACCCTGCACGCTTGTTGCTAGGAAACCTTGCAGCTGTAGCACTGAGATGCTTTATTGATCTACAGTAACTGTCCGAAATAATGTATCACCCTTCCTTTAGTAATGGCAGGGGATTTGACATCCATCTGTTCATAGCTAAAGAGAATGAGCCATACAGTGTTTAATGAGAAAGCCTTTCTGCATACTGTATTTCATGCTCCCTGAGAAACCATAGCATATCATTTCTTGATTTAATCACAGTGAGTGCATAGTAATATGAGACTGGAGCTCTGACCCTAAACCTAGTACACTGCCATGCAGGTTATAGCTTGAGAAGCTGCCTTCTAGGCAGCATCCTAAATCTGTGGTAAGCATCTGACGTTAAAGGGTTTATTTCTACTCAGTTTAACCCTTGAGAATGGCTTTTGCTAGTGTAACCTAATTTGTCAGCTTGATTAGGCAGATTAATTAGTGGTCTGATTTCAATAAAACCACTTTTATTGTTGTTACCACTTCAAACTGAGCTAAAACATTCACTCTACATAGACAGCAACTCCACAACACACAGAATTACCAAATACAAACATTACAAGCAACAAAATCACGGTAAAAGTTTGATGTTAGCATATACACTGTTTTTTTTTTTTGTTATTAAAGATGACATTTTTTGGAAAAATTGTGCAGCCCTATACAAACAGAACAGCAACACTGGATTAATTGTATTTTGAATTACAATTTTAATCAATAATTTTTCATTATTATGTTTTTTTGTTGTATTTTGCTAAAAAAATAAAATCAAATAAATAAATATTAGCAAAATTGTTCTAATTTCGTCAGCCATCATGGTGCACTGAACAGTTTATTCTGGGATTACCTTCTGGTAGCTTACCTTCTCAAAGGAAATATCTGACATTTAATGTTTAATATACAGTCAAAAGGAGCACAGTGAGATTTCACTGTTGGTGGAAATGCCCAGTCCAATAAAAAAAATCTAAAAGGTCACGTTGCTTGTTCCTTGTTGCTGATCTCCCTATTTTTTTACGCCATGGCCAAAAGAAGGTATCTTAAGTATATGTTAACATCTAAGACAGTTTGTGTGTGCATGTGTGTATCGATCATCCCCATGCTTCAAATAAGTTTTCATTGTTGTGCACACTAACAGTGAAAAAGTTTATAATGGTGTGTGATTCATACTGACACTCATCTACGGCCGTTGGCACAAATACAGGCGAGTGGGTGCGATTGACGAGGTGTGATCAGAGATGTGTGTGTGTGTGTGTGTTTATGTGTCTGCGTCTCCCTAAGGTCGTGACTCATATGACGACCAGTGGGTTGCAGAAGCCTGTAATTTCAGTAAAAAGCCCTGAGTCATAGAGCTACACACACACAGAGCTAGATGAAAGTTTGGAGGGTTGTTCTATAAATCACAAAAATTTCATCAAACACAATCGCACTCTATGCCCACCTGTTAATTGAAGTTTTTTGTGACGCAAGAGAGGATCATGGGTAATTACTGGAGCCAAAGTGTCATACTCCCTTAACTACAGCCGTTTTGGAGCATCCATTTGCAGTTACCATGGTTACAAAAGTGATGATTAGCCTATTGACAGCAAGTCTACAGAAGAGACAGACGTGAAACAGACAGATCTGTGAGGGCCAGGATGACAAGAAGACACTCTGGGCATATGAGGGACGAGGGATGGAGATAGAGCTGCACAAAATAGCACAAGAACATTCACTGTAAAAGAAAAGTCACTCTGGCATTGCTTTCGCACTCTCTTTGAGATATTATCCAGGGCCGGCCCAAAGGACCATGGGTAATTACACGTCTTATTATCTTCTCATTCTGCACGCTCCCTCCAATTCATCACTGCAAAATCCTACTGCCTCTTGTTCATTCTCTAAAATTAACGCCAAGCGAGTTCTTATTTTAAAGGACTGTATGTTCTTTCTCTATGCGGTACTGACAGAACTGTGGAAAATGGAAGATAATGTTTACAATTAAATTACTTGAATAAAAACCTACAGGATCCTTCCCAGAAGAGTGCTGTATCATGGTACACTGATTTTATAAGATAGTAAAAACACAGTAGTTGGTGATTTAACAAGGATTTACATGTGTCACTACCGTTTTCATACCATGCAGAAAGGTGCTAGGGTCTGTGAAAAATTTGATAGAGAAGAGAAGATTTTTTTTCAGAGCTCACTAAATGTTACAAAAAATAATACACATAATATAAATAAAATAAAATGTATATACTAAAAAATATTTTGATAAATAAATAATAACATACATTTTAAAAAGGTATTTTACAATAAAATTAAATATCATGGTATGTTGTCACACAGTATAAATACATATTTAAGCATGAGTGTGTGTGTTTGTGTGTATAATATAATATATATCGTTTACACTATAAAATATCATTTATATTTATTAAAATATTTATCAATGCTATTTTTTATCATATTTATTATATAAAACATATTATATATTATTATATAGCCATAGCCCTTTATTTAAGGAATGGGTTCATATTTAGGGATCCTTGCCTTCCAAAAGTAAAAAAAAAAAAAAAAAGGTTGATTAATGAAAAAATGTGCTATAGCCTCTCTAATTGATCAAATGTAAATTTTTGCTTTGCAGACAGTAAAATGGGCAAGAAATCAACATTTACTTACAAAAAGCAAGAGCCTGCGCTATCTATAGACCAAAATGTTCAGAATAAAAGAAAAAAAACACCCTAGCAACCACCCGAACCACTCTCAACACCTTAGCAACCACCCACATGCATGCAAGTGGCACATTTTCTTCACAAAATATCAGACCATGCATGTTTTTGCTGTTTACCCAAGTCCAAAGGTTAAAAGCCCACGCTAGTGGAACAATTTCTTTCCATTTTCTTTTAGCAGTAAAAGTGAAAGATGACAGAATGTGACCCATGTGCAGGGCCACAAACATATGCGATGAATTAAAAGGGTCAGTTTTGGGTCACCGCATTTGATAAAGCAACACTAATACACTCTCGTCTGCAGAAAGCCAGCACCCCGTGCCCTCAAAACACACAAATCTCGCATAGAATAACACAGCTGAGATCTCATCCTCTTCCTAAAAGCCCCTATTATCAAACATCTGTTATCAAAACCTCTCACTCCGAAATAAAAAAACGTGATTTTGCATTGAGCAACATTTAATCGGCGGATTGTATGTGTGTGCGTGTTTATTTGTGTGTTTTTGCACTGTGAATGGAGTAACAGCGCACACCGGTACAAACCACAGGAAGCCTGCATATTCTCTCTGTAGCTGCACCTGCAAACAGCAAGAGAGAGACAGACAGCGCATGCAAGGGCACAGTGGGGGAACACAGATGAAGCTCCATGGTAACTCTATTAAGATATGTGATCAAATCACATCACAGGCAGAGTCGGATCTGAGCGCTCCTACTGCTTTGAGCCCGAGACACGCACAAGCCGCCCAATCTAGCCTCCAGTTTCTGCCGTTAACGAACGAGAGAGGATACAGCTATCTCAACCTCATACCTGATTCTCTTTCTATCTTATTTTTTTCACAAGATAAATTTGCGTTGTCTGTGTCAAGGGAGCAGACAATCCCTTAAGCACATAAAACTCGAGACACACACACAAACACACACATTATCCTGTTCTATTCTATTGTTCCAACTGATCTGATAACACTGATCTGATACCTAACCAGGAAATACAGGGGAGGAGGTGATGCACAGCAGGAATCACACACACTTGCACACGCGCACACACACGGGCCTCCCAATCTGAACGCAGTGCTGTTGTTTCATAGGGCAGAAAATCAGTGAGTGTGCAAACCTACTCAGATTCACTACTGTCCGTATGGTTTAAAGGAATAGTTTGTTCAAAAAAGTTTGATTTACTCACAGGTGGTTACAAATTTTTCTCCCCCTATACTGTACTATACTGTACACTTACAAATATTCTTTACTCATAAAAACTCATACAGGTTTGAAACAACTTGAGGCTGAGTAAACGATGACAGAATTTTAATTTTGGGGTGTACTATCCCTTTAAGATTATACTGACCAATTGCTTTTAAGGTAAAAAAAGCACCATAAAACAGCATTAAACTGATTTTTTCACATTAAACTGAATGTAAAAAGATAACTGCACCATATTTCCAATCACTGACACCATTGGTTTCTGTGTATGTCATAACAAAACACATTTGTGTCTTTAATATGCAGAAGCATAAATCAAATTTTAAGTGAATGTCTTAAATTCTGGATACAAAGCTCATCATATGGCTTCAAATTATTTTATCAATAAGCTGATTACCATATGCGTTTATTGTATGGAAAAGAGCAGCATGAACTTTTTTCAAAGCATCTCTTTTTTTCTATTGTATTCCACAGATTAGAAACAAATGTGAGTAAATAATTTTGGCTGAACCGTCCCTTTAAGCTGAAACATATAAAACATCATCCTTTTTTTCCCTCTCTCTCTCTCACACACACACAAACATATGCAACAAGGAGTCAAAGAAAGGCCAGACATGTGTTAACAGCAGCAATAAAGCATCCGTAGAGCATGCACAGGATTACCCTAGCAAGTATTATCAAAGCTTTGTCAGTAAATTAGGAACATATAATAATCATACATATTCAGGGTATTTGTGAGGGCAGGATTCGAGTGAGTGAACTTTGGCTGGCTTCTGTTTCCTCTTAATAAATACAACCTGTTTCCTCATTTTTGTGGTGCATATAACCTTTAAAAAAAATTTGTATTATATCTTATACAAATATATATAAATAACATACGAATATACATTACATTTTTTAGCATAATAACTTAGATGAAACTTCATTACATTAAGTTGAAGTGATGAAAATCATGTAGCAATAACTAACAACTGTGCAGTCAATCACTGATTGTTTAAACACACACATGCACTGATGGTCCATTGACTCCACACAAGAGTTTACTCATCAAAGGAAGGGCTGCGCTTGAACGTTCTGTTCCATAAACTACAACAAAGAGCTTTCAATTAAACAGACATGATGAGTACTCTTGTACAACAACCACAGGCCATTATGCAAATACCTCAATTAAAGAAAGCGTTACGGGAAAGGGGGCTAAACTTGTACAGTAACAGCCATAAACAGAAAAAAGACCCACCCCCACCTGCAGTGGGCCGACGCCTGCAGGCTGTGCTCTGAAGGAGAACAGTTGCTCTACAGATCAGAAAAAACCACAGAGTATAAAAGGCCTGCTCATGCAAAGCCAATAGTGCTAACTACAAAGTTTACACCATAACTAAAACGAAAATGAAACGGGGAAACAATAGCTTTTCCAGCTGATCAACACCGATCAGAATCTATGCAGCATTAAAGAGCACTTTAAACAAACAATGAGTTAGTTTGGGTGCTAATATAGGCTAGAATTTGATGTTGGCATGTTATGATGCTAATGATTCAATACTCTACTAAGCATAAACAAACAGTGAGTGCACAATTATTGGATAAAGTAATCAGTTATTTCCTGGATTTTTAGATTTATAATCAGCATCTTTGGATTGCATTCTTTGCAAGGGATTCATGCAATGCTGCTTAAGAATTAGGTATCTTTTGATGCAGCATAATGTTGCTGTTTATTTTTTGGTTCAACGTTTATGCCTATCACACCTAAGTAGACAGCTCACTAGGTTTTTGGGAGTTTATGCATGTATGAATGAAAGAGCGATGCCTGAATGTATCTCGAGTTATCTTCTTCGAGTCTCATATTTCATGGCATGACAGAGAGATAGAAACTTTATCTGATGAACATGAGCAATAGAGACAAAGAAGGAAATCAGTCAGCGTAATAGCCTGTCCGGGTGCACGTACACCCCTTTATGAGAGAGAGAGAGAGAACCAGCCCGAGATACCCTAGAGAAATCAAACAGGGAGCATGATGGGATACTGTGGAGATGGATCAAACATGTTATTGTCGATGGTTTGAGCCAAGCAACTGCAAAGGCCAAATTCTCAATGTTTATTAATCAGTCTTAGTATTGTTCAAACTTGGATTACGGATTAAAACAACCACCTATAGACAATTATAAAACTATAATATCATTGTCTGTGTTTTGAGCCGAGCAGCTGCAATGTCAATGTACAAATTTTCTCTAAATCATTATATATTAATCACATTCAGTATTTTTTTACATTTTGGATTCCAGATCAAAGCAACCGTCTATAGGCAGGTATTACATTTTGGCTTCTAGCAACAAATAAAGCATGCTGGGAAACTATGAAGATGAATCAACCTTGTCATTGTCAGTGGTTTGAGCCAAGCAGCTGCGATGCCTCTGCACATATTTTTTCTAAATCGTTATATATATTTATCACACTTAAAGGAATAGTTAATTCAAAAATGAAAATTCTGTCATCATTTACTCACCTTCAAGCAGTTTCAAACCCGTATGAAATTCTTTGTCCTTCTGAACACAAAGGAAGATATTCTGAAGAACGTTTGCTGTTTTGGGTAACCACTGACTCTCATATAATTTTTTTTTCCTACTATGGAAGTCAATGGTGACCAAAACACTCTGGTTAAAATGGTTCACACAAAATCATTTGTTTTCGGTAGAACAAAGAAATTCTTACAGGTTTGGAACTACTTGAAGGTGAGTAAATGATGACTATTCCTTTAATGTTTCAATTTTAGATTACAGAATAAATCAGCCTCCAAAAGGTTGGCTTAACTCATGCCACAAAGACAGAATTGGTATCATCCATGGCTGAGATAGCAAGAGAGGGAGTATAAGAGTGCAAGACCAACATTAAGACCAGCACAACTCAAGGACAACAACCTGCTGCGCTTCCGGCTGCACAAATGGGACACGCACATACAAGACACTTACATTAAAAGTCACTTTATTTAGATCCCTTCTGAGGGGACAACCTGTAATGGAACTTTTTCAAAGTAGGTCTCTCATGAAACATGGCCAGAGAGAGAAAGAAAGAGAATGGGAGGGAGAAAGATGTGATGTGGAAAGAGAAGCCTAATGAAAAAGAAACCTTCGAAAGGACTGAGGCAAACTCCAGAGATGGACTGGGTGTTGCTAAAACATTCATCAGAAGAAAAATAACACAAATATCCACATACAAAATGTCTATAGCCTGTCTATAGTTGACATTTGCAATTCCTAAGCTGAAGATTTCATACTCAGTAAGTTTGGAACTTTCTAACTCTGTCATTAATTATTAACTGTCTACTATAATTATTAGACTACTATTCATCAGTTCTGTAAACATGCACCTCCAGTTACAAATTATACCTTTTCAAAAGGTACATGTTTGTACCTAAAGGGTCCATTTTGGTATTTATTAGTACTTAAAGTGACATGACCACTGAGAAATTTTATTTTCAGACATTTCATGAAGAATCATACCAACCTGTGTAAAATAGCCATCAGATGAAAAAACAATATTTTGATGTTTAATATATTACCTTGTTTTCATAAATACCTTTAAAACAAGACACATTCACTTGAGCAGCAGATTGCACAAGATAATACAGTATGCATATTTGTCTAGCTTCATTAGAAAGCTTTTCAACTTTTTTTTAAAGTTACCATGACATGGCACCCATAACCTACATTATAATAGGGCAATAGTTGATTTTATTGTTTGAGAATAAATTGATTGTGAAACATTATGAGGACAAGAAAGAAATATCAATTCAAAACAAAGCTATTGTTTGCAGTTTTAGTTAGTTTATGAAAGGAGCTACAACATGATTCAAAGGTGGCAAGCTCTACCAACTGGCATTTAACACTGAGGTAATGACTGGGGTTACTGAGTTTATAAATATCTGGGGTCTGTCTCCCCCTGAGGCCATGCTAACATCCCTCTTGCTCAGCAGGTCAGCAAGAGTTCTGACTGAATTGGGTGACGGCCGCTGTTGGGACTTGCATGTTCATCATATAAGGGAACATTTACAAAATATTGCAGAGCACTGCGGAACCATCCCTGGCACTCAAGCTCACGCATTAGCCACTTTCATTTGCTTAGAGCACCACAAAATTCACATAAATCAATGGAGTTTCTAAAGTTCATGAATGGTTTTGTGGCATAAATGTTGCTACCAAGTAGTCAGATGCATTACTAGACCCGTCAACCAATTTTAGCTTGGCTTCATACACTTTTGTCATCCCTACGTTGCCTCTAATGCCATGTTAAGTAGCGAACACACATTATTCAGTTTAAAATCTATATTTGCTTTTGTATAATGTTGAACTGTGGATTTAAATGGCTTTGTAATGGCAAAGCTGCTACGCTAGAGATGACATTGCTGTAAAGTTACTGTGATGTTAAAGAGGAGGCCTGTCACATGTTCTGCCCTGTTCTCTGGGTTTCCACGTGGATCAGGCCGTGCTCACAGCAGGCATCCTGCACTGGAGAGTCTCTGCTGGGCTAGAGTCTTATCAAAGAGCAGGGAGAACTAAGATCAGATATGACAGAACAAAAAAAGAGTGAAAGTGATGGCAGCTGAGAATGCTGGGAACATATAAATTACTTCATTTGTAATTTTTGAATTTGACAAAATAGTATATAATTTAATACTTTTTCTACATAAATTTAAAACAAAATGAACTAAATAAATTGTTTAATACTAACATGTTTGTTTAGGCATCATAATTAAAACGCATATTTAATATTTTTTCAGATGTCAAACAATCAGTGTTATTTTAGTACCACTGATATACCATTATCATTTTTATGGATATTTTGAATGGGTTTTTTTGTAAAATTTTATAATTTTGTTCTAGTTTTGTCATTTTTATTAGGTTCTGTTATATTTTTAAATATGTCTATGTAGTCTTTTTTAGTTCTTCAGGGTAAACTAAACGAGAATGTGATTTTGCTTTAGAAACTTAAAGAAAAAATTTAGGGTTAAGTTAGGGTTAATTTATTTATATATTATTTTAATTTATATAATTTATATAATATAATTTAAATGTATTTATTTATTTATTTTTCTTTTTTGCTTTTATTTAAAGAATTGCATACAATTTAAAATTATGCAATCATTACAATCACATAAAGCATGCTTTTTCATAATGTCAACTACCTTTTAAGCACCGTTTGGTTTCCTGGTGCTATTTTCACATGTGTTTTTTTCCTGTGTTTTGCGCAATAGACTATCAGTAAGCAAACTATGATTGGTCCGTGAGGCCGAGACTACTCTAATCCCCCTTTTCTACTGCAATCTCTTGTAAGGATGCATTCAGAATCAGCACAGGGCTTAGTTAAAGGCCAAGCAGATAATGAACAGGCTGTTCCAAAACAGTCTTTTTTTATTTAGCCTAGTTCACTTCCAGTGCCCTTTCCAATATACTTCACACTAAGCTTCAACACTGTCCTCCATGCAGACAGTCTGTTCCCCTGCAAGCGGTTCCAAATTATGACTTTATCCCTTAGCTCCAATCTCGCTGTAGGCCAGTCCTGGCTTAGCAGAGATAGAGATCGAGGAAACAACTTGACGCTTGTGAAAGAACTTAAGGTTGACGTTGATGCAGATTAATGTGGCTAAAGTAATAGACTTAAATTGCTGCACTATTTGTCAGCGGGACTCACGGTGAATGCCAAAGCCCTGATCCGCTAGGCTAAAGAAAGAGCTATATTCAGACCTTGTCACTACTTACAAACGTACTATTTATATATTAGATTTATCCTTAAATAATGGTCAGCGCTTGTGTCTGAGCTTTATGTTTAAGTGTGTTAGAGCATGGAGAATGTGACGAGTGGAAGATTGTAGATAATCGCAGTAATGAACGCTAAAAGCTAATGTAGGTAAGGGAATCTTCATTCTGTCTCTATTTTTGGCATCAAGTATTCTAAAAGAGATACACTGAAATAGGAGGGGCCTCACAATACATGAACTGATTCACAAGCACAGAAGCAACACTAACTGTTATGCGCTATACACACATATGCACTCCCCACATGCAAATAACGCAAAAATACACCATTCACACATTAATACATAAAGTACTACTGAACGCAGTAAATTAGAATTTAATAAATTAAATAATACTATATACTAGCAGCTATTTAAGAAAACGTCACAAACAAACTAAAATGTGACCACATGTTGCACATGTATAGTCCAGTTATTTGAATTGAATGTAACAATGTCATTTGAAAAATTATGAAAAAGTCAAGTTGAATGCACTCTGTTGTCAGATACAGCATCTCATGCATGATTAGGAAAATGTGAACATCTTTGCATGTAAAAAGGAAAACAAGTTAACCTTATTTTTGGTTGGGGATAGTGTAACATTAATTTCACCTGCCGTTACTCTTTTAAATATACTAATTTGTCCCTGTAGAAGTCCCTTGGTGCATTTCCACCAAAGGCCACACAGCACACACTCAATCCAACATTAGTGAGGCATGCTGAAATACAGGTCTTCTTGAAGGCATCAAGTGAAGCCCTTGCTGAGATGTAATACAAACCCACTAATCATGGGCATATTATACCTGCTACACAACAAGCAGGGCATTATTAATGACTCACATATGTTTAAAGGGGCTGCAAAGTGTCAATAAAAACATTGCCGGGGTAAAGCTTCCCTGCCTAATGGACTTGAAAGGTGTGTCAGTGAATCTAATTCTACTTGAAATGAGTGGTGTGAAGCGCTGTCTGTGTGGGCAGGTTCTGTATTCATTGTGGGCAGAAAATTTCAGTGTGGGGACGTCCCAAAAAATGAGTACGGGGGTGTTAAATAAAGGTCATTCAAGGTACTAAGTAATCCTAAATGTCTGTTTCAGTCAGTATACTTTAGAAGCCAAAAATAATCTTAAATGTTAAGAGAGAATCATGTGTTCAACAGATATATTTATATATTTATACATTACAAAACTTTAGAGATGCAATTTGATATGGTAACACTTTACAATAAGGTGTCATTTTTTTAACAATAGTTAATGTATTAACTAACATGAACCATTTATTACAGTATTAATTCATCTTTGTTAATGTTAGTTGAAAGCGAATTGTTAATTTAAAGTGCATTAACTAATGTTAACAAGCTCAACTTGTGCTTTTAATAATGCATTAGTGAATGCTAAAATTAAAATGAACTAAGATTAATAAATGCTATAGAAGTATTGTTCATGTTGACTAATGTACCTCATTGTAAGGTGTTACCATATACAGTATATGTATGGTGTACCTTTTGTATACTATTAAATTGTGTCTCTAAAGTTTTGTAATGTGCTCCTGTGGTACCTGGGGAAAAAAGTACGCATCAAGCTCTGGATCCTCAAAGTGATGTATTTGTTGTACATTATAATGCAACTAAAGTACATCAAATGCAAAAAAAGACAAGTTGATATAAATGCACATAGACTGTTTGTGGGTGGCGTGTTGCTGTGCCCGTGTTGTCAGCAGCAGATGGGATTTGGGCATAATCTCATTCAGAATCTGCCCGCTCCTGTTAAGTGAACAAGCTTTGCTGATAAACATTGGTGACACGAGTACAGACGGTCGTCCCCTTGGCTGAAAGCGATGGCAGGAACCAGACCATACACTCGGATGAACAGAAGAGCGAGTGAGCGAGCCAAAGACAGCAGAGCTTGAGGAGAGACGGAAGGGAGCAGATAATCTCCAGACGGGTTTCCTCCACCGTGAATCCCGTTTGCTTTGATCAGTGCAGATTAATCTGGCACCAATGACCTCAAAGCGGAACAACTTATAGAGTTACTGTGAAACTCCCTGCAAACCGGCCTGTCAACATGTATTGGAAGAGATGACTTTCATGAAGATCTTACAAGACCCAGTCGTGTAGTTTCTCTGTAAATACCTGATGGATACTCGTGCCGCACACGTTGATGGCACGTAACAGATGGTTGTGTGAGCCGCACACATGGGGGGATCTATTAGAGCGGTCACAAGATGTTTGCATCAGAGGAAACTTGCAAAACTGTGCATATTTTTGTTCTGTAAAAAACAGATTGTGCCACAGGGGCCCGTTTATAAGAGAGGGAGTTCTTGCAAAGCTGTCAACCTCTTCAGACCCCAAGACAACAACGCACTTTTCTGAATAGGTTGACGTGTTTAACAGCAAAAAGCTGCACACTTCACCTTTAAGCAATATGTGATACTTTCTGTCAGAGTAAGTGTAACGTTCCCCTTTTTAAACGCAGACAGCGTTGAAGCTAAAGATTACACCCGGACAGCTGACTCAGGATCTTAGGCTTACCACATCACTGAACAACCGTTGGGAACACTTTCACAGACATGAAGACGCACTCTCTCGTAATAACAAACCCTTTTCTTTCTCTGTGTTTCTTTTTCTTGTATTCAGTATAAGTAGCACAACATCTTTAAAATCAGGTGTACATCACTTTTCAAAATGTGTTGTTCAACATTCATAAAAACAGGAGATGTTAAAATTATTTCTGAAGAATCATTTGAAACTGAAGACTGGAGTAAGTTAAGCCTTTCCATAAGAGAAATTAATTACATTTTAAATACTGTAAAATAATACTGGAATAACATTTCCTAATATGACTGCTTTACTGTACTTTTGTTAAATGCAGCCTCGGTGAGCATAAGCTGCTTTCTTCAAAAACACAAAAAAACGATCAATCCCAAGCTATAAAATGTTAATGTGCTTACATAAAGAAAAACAATCCTATAAGTAAAAAAAGCAATCAAATTAGCTTTTTGAGTTTAATCTGTTTTGCAAAGAGATTAAGGGTGTTTACATGAGTAAAAAAGACACTACAAAAACTATTTTTTATTATTTTATTTTTTTTCTGCAATAATATATATATATATTTATAGAGAGAATTTTGCATTACTTAACTAAAAAAGGCAGCTTATGATGTTAATATTTCTAAATATGTTTCTTACCTTGCAATTGAAACCAGGCACTGTACATATTTTTACTCACCAAAGAAAATATTTAATTTGGCCCATGACTTCATTTCATGAAATAAAACAGCTGTAATAATCAAAAAACTAGCAGAGACCAACAAAAAATATTATACGTTTTTTAAATACAATTTAGTATAGCTTTAAGTGACTTTCCACTCAACAACGTTTCTCTTCTGCAACCCAGCCCAACGAGTATCTGTGACAAAGATTTTATAATAGCATCTCATTTTGAACTCTAGCTTGCCCTGCAAAAGTCACTTTAATAGAGTAAAGTGAGGAGGGATGGAGAAACAGAGAGATATATGAGAGAGAAAGAGAGAGAGAGAGAGAGAGAGAGAGTGTCATTCTTAAATAGAGGACAAAGCCAGGAGCACAGGCCTGAAAATGGAGCAGGCAATTAAGGGCTTCATGGCCTCAATGTTTCCTCTCTCTTTTTTTTTAATCTCTCCCCTGCCTTTCCTTTCTCTCCTCTCGAGTCACCTCACCTGGTGCAGGATATGTGTGTTTTAGGTTGTGGCTTTGAGAGTTTTCTAACAGTAGCATGCTGTACCTGCCTGTTGAGTGATCACATGACCCCCAATGGCCTCTGGGTGCTTCACATACTGAATAATTCAGTTCAGGGAACAACACTGGAGGTGTTCACACACAGATGAAACACAACACTGAATTCTCATGTCCCTGAGCTACTAGGCAGAGTGGACAAGTCTATTTCTACATATTTATACTGTTGGTGTAATATTATGTTATTATTACTATTGGTCCTAGTTAAGGCAAGTCATTATTACTAATGCTATAGTTATGGTATTAAACTTGAATGTATAGTATTTTGCAGACATGAAAGACTAAATCTAGCCCAAAAAAGATCTAACTGACTCTAGACTAGATATTTTCTAAATTTATTGTAAAAAATAACAATAAAAATGTTTTTCTATCATTTAGTTTAGAAATTTATTTCATAAATATTTCGAATAATTTATTATGTTAATATAAAAAAATATTAAAACACTTAATATTTGGTGATAATTTTTGCTGTGCCATCACATATAATGTATAATAAAGACTTAACAGAACGCTTACTGAACTTACTGAACAATGCACAAGCTACCTCCAGTTCAACAAGATGATGGAGAGGTTATGCAAGGTCTAAAAGTAGAATCTGAGAGATGAGAAAATGATCTAGCAATTATGTGCACAAACACAGAGCGCAAAAGCTAGAAAAAGCAAGTGAAGTCAGTCTTGTATGGTCATTCAGGGCCAAACAAGCTGGAATTGAATGATTCATGTAACTTCAAGTGTGAGATGCTGGGGAGAGGATGTGAAATAGCCCAGGTCTAGGAGCGGAACCCGTTTCGTCTCTGAAAACACACGGTTTTAGAAAGCTGCCCCTGCAGAGCCCAACTGTTGAAATTGACACATCCGTCAAGAAAATGGGCAGAAATACCCTCCGCTCTGCCGGAAACGCCAACACAGCTGTCGTTCTTCTGGATAGAGCAAACCAACAGGGTTGTAGGTATGCTGCGGCTTTTCCTCGCCATTTTAGACTGAATCAATAATCAATATTTCCAATAATAACAGCAAAATGTGAATACAGTAAAGATCAGGCATGCTGTGTACTGGTTTATAATGGCCAGTTGGATGTCTGTGGGTGGATAAATAAAATCTGTGTGTGCCGTGAGCGTGGGAGGAAAGGACCGTACGATGCCAGCAGCGTTTTTTATAAGGGGGAAAATGAAGATCGGTGAGACCCTCTTAATGGTGTGCTTGAACGGGCCAGTCGGAGTTGCCATGACTCCTGTCTCTTGGGTTGCTATGACGGCAGCGTCTTCACATCGAGCCCAGATCCACCTAATCATAGGTTTAATAGATGTGTCCTCACTGACACAAAGCTCTTCCATTTCCAAACCTGAACTATCATGTTCAGAGTTTATTTACATCAGTGTAATTTTGTGACGCCTTGCTCTTGCTACTGCAATTAAATTAAAGCCCCCCCTGCAGTCATTAATTTTATCCCTTAAGCATCTTTGACAATCAAAATGGCATTTAACTGTTTTTCCAGTGAAAATGACTTCTTGATGCTTTAAAATAGCTTCAGTATGACTCTACACCCTTGCCTTGTTAAATATATGTGGATATGCAAATTCGGCTCCATTTCACTCTAAATTGAGCATTAACTTTGACAGTTTTACTTTTAACTTTAACGTTTCTCAGAAATTACAAAACACATGTCTAATTAACTATAATCATCTTACAATGCTAAACAACAATTTATTAAAATTTTTACATAAGTTAAATTTTTAAGGCCCTATAAAGTGTTTTATTAGTTTTGGTTTTAACAAATTCTTTTTTTTTCCATCACTTTTTCTGGATTCGATTTTAATAGTTTCATTAAATATTCATATTTAAAAGCATCTCTTTATTATTATTAATTGTTTTTTTCATAAATTGTTATGTATTTACAATTTTCTGTTAAATTCTAGTAAATATTATTTAAATGTTTTAATAATCCTTTGTATTATCTTTAGTAGTACTATAATATTTATGTCACAGTTTCTTCAAGTTAAATTGGATTTTTATCTTGACAAGTTGCTGTGAAGATATTTATGATGATTTACGAAGACTTTTAAGACAAGTTTTTCTCAAACGAAACTGTAAAATGCTCATAAAGTGACTCTCAGAGCAGATTAGGTTTGTGTTAGTGTACTCGTATATTGAGGCGAAATTAATCCTTGCGGCTCCTGATGACATATTGAGGGCTTGTGAAGCAAAATAATCAGTCTGTGCAAGAAACTGAACATCATTTACTTTACAGTTCAATAGTGGTAGAGTGATGTTTCTTCACAGATTTGTGTTTTTTTTTAATCATTTGATTAAATAAAAATAATAATGCATGAAAATATTAACAATA
>JAUMHI010000037.1:3867871-3880167 GCA_032359435.1 Enteromius unitaeniatus | reverse complement strand
TCGTAATAAAATTGCACAATTTATTGTTTTTACTGTATTTCTCATCAAATGAATCTAGTCATGGTGAGAATAAGACACCGTAAATCACCGCTGTTTCACCAGTAGTGTGAATGTATATTTGAGATTAATTTCCCTTACAATTAAAAAAAATATATAAAATAAAAATAAATGCAATGTGTTATATTTCC
Source organism: Enteromius unitaeniatus (assembly GCA_032359435.1). Lineage (NCBI taxonomy): Eukaryota > Metazoa > Chordata > Actinopteri > Cypriniformes > Cyprinidae > Enteromius > Enteromius unitaeniatus. The sequence goes on along the minus strand of JAUMHI010000037.1, from coordinate 3,879,979 downwards.
CTGTAGGAATCCACGTCTGTCTTCCATAGACATTGAGCAAAAAATGTCCAGCCGCAGACTCATCAAACTCTCTCAGTTGCCTGATCGACTGGCCAGGGACAATTTAGAGGACAGCGACTGGGTCACTTTTGCAGTGCTGATAAATAAAATCACCCCACAGAGCAAAAACAATGTAAGGGACCACGATTTCTGAGATCTGATATTCTGTATATGAGATATTGTGTGTTTATTGCTTGTTCTTTTTTCAGGGGAAAACCTTCAGCATTTGGAAGCTGAATGATCTTCATAATCTGGAAGTGAATGTGTCTCTCTTCCTGTTCGGGGCTGTTCACACAGATCTGTGGAAGACTGACACTGGGACAGTGATTGGCATCCTCAATCCCAATTCAATGAAGAACAAGGATGGTTCCAATGAGGTTTGTCTCATAAAACCTCAATATCAAATGTTTTATCTTTAAAAATAATAGGAATTATTAGGAAAACTATTTGCATCTTTAATAATTTACTTAAAAAAAAACATTACATCAAAATTGGCCCTTTTTTACTTTTGTTAAATCATGATCTTATTATAAAAGATTCAGCTGTGCAACTTGTGAATTGTTGTTTCAACCTCAGATATTTTGGCTTATGTCAGCAAGTCTTATTTAATGGATTCCCTCTCCAACAAACTGTCATATAGAGACAAATATACTGTAATATAAAAGAAGAATACCAGAGTTGTTATTGCAAGTAAATAAAAAATTATAATAATGCTGAAATAAAATAAAAAAAATATATAATTATTTTCAATAAAGCTAAATATAAATTACTGAATTTAAATAAAAATAAAAGCCAGATGTTAATAAAAACTCTTATGAAATATAAACAATGCTAAAGTAAAAAAATGTAAAATATTGTACATAACCCCTTTCCATCCATGATCCAGATATTAAAAAAGAAAGAAGTAAAACAGGTTGAGAACAGCTTTTCATGTTAATGCTGTGTATGTTTAATTTCCCCAGGTCTGCCTGACGGTGGATCACCCACAGAAGGTCCTTATAGTGGGAGAAGCCATGGATTTCGGCACTTGCAAGGCTAAAAAGAAGAACGGAGACTCTTGCACTCAGCTCGTCAACTTGGTGAGTCTCCAACGCGTGCACACATCATGTTTTACCGCTGTAATTCACAATCAGCCTAGTCATTATTACAGTTTGCTTTAACAGTATGAATGCCAGTACTGCCAGTATCATGTTAAAGCCCAGTACAAGAAAATGAGCTCGAAGAGATCGGAGCTTCAGTCCAGCTTCACAGGCTCCGTCCCTGGCAAAGGAAGGGGGCGGGGCAGTTTGAAGGAGCGCCTGTGCCAGTCTGATTTCCACTACGGGGGCATGTCCTCGCTCGCCTGTGCGCCCTCAGTGTGAGTTTACTGCCTCATTTTATGACCGTCACCTCCCTTTAAATCCACCCAGACTATAAAAAAATTGCATGAATCATTTATTTTGACAGGTTTGCACCACAGCCAAAGAAACAACCCACTATACAGTCTGTTTTGGCATCCATCCCAACTAAGAAACTTGGTAAACTTGTTTAGTTTTTTTCCCAAATGCAAATTTTATTCTGGTGTTCATGTTTTCTAATCAATTCTTATTTCATGTAGTTCTGAACACCGGTGATGTTTCAGGCTGTTCAGATGACTTCAAAGGCCTGATGTCTATGCCAACGCCTGGAGCGCTTAATATTAAGAAGCACTTAGGTCAAGCCAAGAATACGGGTAATGAAAAGGATCATTTACTCACCCTTATATTGTTCCAAACCTGTAACATAACTTCAAATCTCATTTACGCTTGTGCGTATTCAAACCATATCACCATCACGCTAGATTTGACATCAAACACTGTTGGTTTTCACATGTTTTATGTCATTAGAGTGCCATTGGTTGCACTTCTATTAACTGTGAATGTTCACTGATGCTGCAGTACTGTTTTGGGCCAGCAGATGTCTGCTGAATGCCACACCACAGTTGTTATGCAAAGAAATAAACCAAAAGCAAGCGCATTTATGTCCCTGGAATATAAGCAGGGTTTCTGTGGGTCTTAGACAAATTAAGGCATTAAAAGGTATCAAATCAGAGCAGAAAGTCTTGCCTCTGAAACGTCATGACATAAAATATAGGTAAAATATTTTCAGAAAACAATGCAAGACGACTTATTTTGTCTTTTTTTTTTTTTCTTAAATATTTTTACATTTCCACTGGAAAGCAGTGCAATAGTTTTCTGCATGAACTCTTAACTCTAAATGAAATCTATCTCCATTATCCAAACAAAAACCCTGTGCATGACCTTGGTGCATACTAATAACCATGCAAATGTAATTTCCAACTTGCCTTTATTTAATTTAGCTGCTGCAGGGTCTTCAGTTCAGTCTATATCTGCGTCTGACCTTCTCAAGCAGCAGAAAGAACAGCACCAGCAGAGGATGCTGGCTCGAAAGAAGAGGGCAGAAGAGATTCAAAACAGGTGAGAGTTATTGTTGCACTACTCATTGTATTTTCTGATACATTGTTTAATGTTTCAGTGTTGAGTGTTCAGTTTTAAGCTTTTGATCAAGACCTTTAACCTGTCCCTGTAGTATATGTACTATACAAATGAGCCCTTCTCTACCCAGGGTGCTCCAGAATAGTGCTCCCTCCAAGCCGAATGTAAGCAGGGGTCCCTTGCTCTCCCCGAAAGCAGCCTTGAAGGTTCCTAAAGGGTCTCCTGGCCTCACGTCCTGTCTCTCAGGCCCTCCTGTGCCCACACTGGGCCGAGGCTTTTCAGAAGGAGAGGACATCCTTCTTGATCTGTCTCCACCTTCATCAAAGGGCCTCTCAGCTGCAAAGGTACTGTTTTGGGAAAGTGCTCCATCATTTGTTTGAATATTTTTAATACCGGAACATTTTGTTGTTGTGATTTTTTTTTTTTTTTTTTCTTCTTCTTTTTATTGGAATTTCATGTGAAGATTAAAAACAAAATGTCAATAAAAAGTAAAAACATTTTATTATCTTATTTGGTTAAAAACCAAATTTAAACATTTGCACTTTTAAAAAAGTATTAATAATTTTTTATCAATGTTCACATATATTATTATTATTATTTATTTTATTTTTTCAAACATGACCATAAGAATAAACTATGCTGTAATTGTTTGTCCCCTCTGGGTCCCCACCCTGGATCATAAACAATACATTTATTTATAATATCTATTGTGTTCTTTTGCTTAGTTGGCAGCAGTGAGAAGACTCCAAGCTAAAGGCTCTGTCATCGTTAAAGACGACCCGAATGCTGTAAAACGCAAGCGAGCCTGCAGTGATGACATCACAGATCGAGTTGAGCGAAATCTCTCCACACCTAAAGGTACAGACATATCAGTTTTATGATTGACTGTTGGCTTGTTTGTTTTCGCTGTGGCACTTTTTTTGCTAAAAACCCATCTACAGTATCAGATGAAAATGCAACCGGTGAGGAGGAGGAGCCAGCTCAGAAAAAGAGGCGGGAACAGCTAGAGTACATCCAATCGGAGGAGTTTCAGCGCATCCTTAACGCCAAGTCCTCAAACTCGTGGATGATGGGAGAGGTGTGTATTTTGGTTGAACATCAGTCCGTGTGTGTTTTGATATGAATGTTTGTGCTTTTATACATGATGATGTCACAGCTTGCGGTTGTTTTGAAAGCATTCAGCGTGATCTGTACAGATGGTTTTATTTGATTTGGATTCTGTAGTGTTTCTTTTGCAATATGAAATGATGAAAGTCGTGGCCCATTGGAGTGCATGTTTGACAAAATATCTTGCGTCTAGATTGAGGAGCGGGCCATGCAGGAATATTTTGAGCCGCTGGTGCAGAAAGAGAAGATGGAGGAGAAGATGAAGAGCATCAGAGAGATGAAGTGTCGAGCTGTCACCTGCAAAAACGTAAGTCAACAAATTTCCAGCTGAAGAGACTCAGCATCTGTCCTTTATGCTGAGTAATCCAGTTTGTCCAGTGCAAAACAGGGGGCAGGAAAAGCACCGGATGCGTTTTGAAATTCAAGTGGTCCATTGAAAATCCCTACAGTGCGTCTCATTCAGGTCTTCACAAAAACAGAACCATTTCTCCTGCGTCATTAGTAGCTAATCAGTATTTATTCACAGCAGGTCATAATGACGAAGCAGTTTAAACATGATTTGTGACATAATTAGACAATTATGTGGTTTTGAGTTGATTACACCTGTAAATCACGGCCTGTTTATGCAGATTAGTTTACGAGCACCTCTCGCCCGCAGTGTAAATACACCCACTTTAAACCAGCGGACCGCTGTGTAGAAGAGAAACACGACTACCATTGGCATGATGCTGTCAAACGCTTCTTCAAATGCCCCTGCGGTCAGAGAAAGATCTGCCTGGCACGGATGCCACATGGAGCCTGCAGGTGAAGGGACATTTCCCTACATTTATTATTTGTGTTACATTTAAAAAAAAATGTTTGATAATATGCTGAGAGTTTAATGCTGAGCTGTTAGATGTATATTTGTTATTGCATGTTGTAATAAAAATAATTCACTTTCCATTTTAGCCATTGTGGCCTTTTTAAGTGGGAGAGAGATGGCATGTTAAAGGTACAGTTTAATTTTTTTTTTACTGTTTTCATTGTTTTACTTATTTTTAGTTGTGTTATTGTGGCTGCTTGATTTTGATTGCTTGACACAACTGAATTAATTAAATGTTCTAAAACTCCACAGCTATTATATTACTGTCATGTGCCTTTTATGTGAATTTTTCTTTAAATATTTTCTTTATATATGTACTTTTGTCAGTTATTAAATGTTTTTTTTATCAAAATAAACTTGTTTACATGATATACATTTTTATAGTTTATATTATAAATAAATATTTAATATAAAAATATAACATATTTTTCCTAAATGTATACATGCATGTGTTTGTATGTATACTTAATAAATAAACACAGTATACACATAATATTTTGGATGTGATTAATCATGACAGCACATAATAAATTTATTAAAAAGGAAAAACTGAAATATCACATGGTCCTAAGTATAAGACCTTACAGCTCACAATGCATGTCAGAGCAAATGTTACAAAAACATTTCTGCTGCACCATGTGTTATATAATATATATGTGTGTGTGTGTACATACACATAATAAATAAACACAGTTCACACATGTATATTATGTAAACAAAAACTTTTATTTTGGATGTGATTGATCGCAATGAATCAAAATAAAAAATATATATAGATTATGTATTTCAATGGTAACTTGCTTCAATTTTGACCTGTCTCTCATTTTTACAGGAGAAAAAGGGACCCAAAATAGGAGGGGAGCTACTGTTGCCACGCGGAGAGGAACAGGCCAAATTCCTCAACAGTTTAAAGTAGAGTCAGCTGTCCCGTGTGCGGCCTGAGCCCAGTCTAACACAGAAGGGGAAACTTCAGAAAGTGAGAGTGAAGGGCCATCAGCATTACATTTGTGCTGGTCAATGTTAAACTTTACCTTAATGTTTGTGTGTTGTCTATTTATGTTGTTTTAAGAAACTATCAAGCCTTTTTAAATGTAAATATTCTTTATGTACCGTCATTATTTTAATTGTGAACTTTTAGATCAACCATGTCCAGCACACCTGAATTAAACAATACTGTGTAAACTTGCGATGTTCTCATATTGATTTGACTGGTGAGATTGGCACACATGTTAGATCTTGTTCTTCTTCTTTGTGCTCTTTAAGCAGTAGGAGTGGCAGGAAGCCGTTCTCCTGTCAGTCAGGTGCATGTGAGATTCGGTTAGCGGCACAGAGGCTTAGCAAGGTCGATAAATCTTTCTTTCTCCCTCATTTTCCCATCTGTCTAAGCTCTCAGCACAGGAATGTCACAGCACTGCCAGCAAATACTGCCTTGGAATTATTATCCCGTCTGTAGGAGCACAAACCTAGGCTTTTTTTTTTTATTATATATATACACACACACACCGTATTTATGAGTTTACAAGATGTTGGGATATAGGCAAAAGGTCTTTAGCATTTTTTTCTTTTATTGACTTTCTCTTTTCCCCTTTTTTTAATTCTGGTGGGTATGTTTTATATAGAATCCTCACTGATGTGGAAAATCAAAGAAGCTTAGTCACACAAGAGTACAGATCGAAGGTTATTAAAAAGAGAGTTCAGATGACAGCTGAAAGTAGTTACTGAAGACGGAAATTAGGAGCGGCTCTTGGAAAACCGCTTAAAATCACAAACTAATTCTGAATGTTTTGATAAAGAGTTCCATAATAGAATTAAGATAAGCAGTTAGAACAGTCACATACCAATCCAAACACACAAACCCTTTTATTATACATGTATTAAAAGCTTTTAATCTAGAAGTGCTTAAATGTTTTGAATAATTATATTATGTCATGTTTCCCTCAAACCATGGTTATCCACTTTCTGAGGCTCTGCACGTGCTCAGACGTAGCGGCGGTGGTGTGGGTATCTAGGGTATTGCCCATCATAGTGGAATTCTCTCCACTGCTCGTTCTTCTCTCTGGTCCTCTCGTACTGTTCTGTTGATATAAAGACAGACAGCAGCTACAACTAGATCCATAACCCTTTTTTAAAAATGACAAATTGCTGAAAATGAGTTTGTTTCTTTATCAGAATTAATTTGGAGAAATGTCGCATTACATTACTTACAATTAGTGAATGGGTGCCGTCAGAATGAGAGTCCAAACAACTGATAAAAGCATCACAATAATCCACTTCACTCCAGTCTATCAATTAACATCTTGTGAAACAGCATGTTTGTAAGAAGCAAATCCTTAAGTTTTTAACTTCTAACTGTTGTTTCTGGCTGAGATATGAGTCGGTGAGATTAGAGAAAAAAACTACTTTGTCTAGAGAGGACATTGTGTGTTTTAATAACACCAAAAAGGCTGTTACAACGGGATTGTTTCTTACAAACTGGCATGTTATAATTTCACAAGACATTAACTGTAAGTTGTGTGGATTTGTATAGTGATGTTTTATGCAGCTGTTTGGACCATAGTTCTGACTGGACCCATTCAAAACAGAGGATCCGTATGTGCTCAAGTGAAGCTGGTTTTCTACAAATCTGTTTCGGTGAAGAAACACTCATCTACATTTTGGATAAAATTTTTGGGTGTACTAAAATAAATTTAGATTTGTTGCTTCCAATTATGATTATCATCAAAAAGAATAAAAATTTTGAATTTAAATTCAAACTATTGCGCCTAATTGCACCTTTACCGCCAAATCAGTTAAGCAATAGCAGTCTAGTGCACTGGATCATGTGGGTGTTAAGAGTCTCAGAGGCACTGCTGTCATCAGCCTCTTATTGGTCCAGCAGTCCTGTCTGTGAACTGTATCCTGTGAGGGTTTGATCAGCATGTTTCTCTTTTCTGGGAGCCAAGAAAATCAAACGGAGAGATCAGTCTCACCATCGCGCTCCTCCTCTAAGTAGTTCTCGTATTCAGTGTTTTGTTCCTCTAAATGCTCTCTCCTTCGCTCGTTTGCGGACATCTTCACCCTCTGCTCCGCTAAAAGTTAATGGAAAAACAGCGTGCAATTTAGTGTGCAATAATTAGATGGTGTTTAAAAATGCTACATTTTCACTTACCCTCATCAATATTTTTTTGATCAAAAATACTGAAATTTTGTGAAATATTGCTACAATTAAAAATGTGTTTTGTATTTTAATATACAGTGCTCAAAAAATAAAGGGAACACTAAAATAACACATCCTAGATCTGAATGGATTAAAAATTCTTATTAAATACTTTGTTCTTTACATAGTTGAATGTGCAGACAACAAAATCACACAAAAATTATCAATGGAAATGAAATTTATTAACCCATAGAGGTCTGGATTTGGAGTCACACTCAAAATTGAAGTGGAAAAACACACTACAGGCTGATCCAACTTTTATGTAATTTCCTTAAGACAAGTCAAAGTGAGGCTCAGTAGTGTGTGTGGCTGTCAGACCTGTATGGCAGTCAGGCTACCTCTGGCGAGCACATAGAGCACTGTGTGGCCCTCCATAGAAATGCCATCCCACACCATTACTGACCCACTGCCAAAACCGTCATGCTGGAGGATGTTGCAGGCAGCAGAACATTCTCCATGGCATCTCCAGACTCTGTCACATGTGCTCAGTGTGATCCTGCTTTCATCTGTGAAGAGCACAGGGCGCCAATGGCCAATTTGCCAATCTTGGTGTTCTCTGGCAAATGCCAAACATCCACAAAAGCACCACCCCCACCTGTGGACGTTGGGCCCTCATACCACCCTCATGGAGTTAGTTTCTGACCGTTTGAGCAGACACATGCACATTTGCCTGCTGGAGGTCATTTTGCAGGGCTCTGGCAGTGCTCCTGTTCCTCCTTGCACAAAGGCAGAGGTATTGGTCCTGCTGCTGGGTTGTTGTCCTCCTATGACCTCCTCCATGTCTCCTGATGTACTGGCCTGTCTTCTGGTAGCACCTCCATGCTCTGGACACTCTGCTGACAGACACAACAACCTTGCCACAGCTCGCATTGATGAGCCATCCTGGATGAGCTGCACAACCTGAGCCACTTGTGTGGGATGTAGACACCCTTCTCATGCTACCACTAGAGTGAAAGCACCGCCAGCATTCAAAAGCGACCAAAACATCAGTCATAAAGCATAGGAACTGAGAAGTGGTCTGTGGTCACCACCTGCAGAAGCACTCCTTTATTGGGGGTGTCTTGCTAATTGCCTATAATTTCCACCTCCTGTCTATTCTATCTGCACAACAGCATGTGAAATTGATTGTCAATCAGTGCTGCTTCCTAAGTGGCACTAAAATATAAAATATAGTGGGGAGTTTGATTTCACAGAAGTATGACAACACTTGTGTTGTCAGTATATTTTAAAATGTAATTTATTTGTGTGATGCAATGCTGCTTCATTTCTTATTATTGTCAATGTTGATAACAGTTGTACTGCTTTATATTTTAGTGCCAACCAACCATATATGAGCAGTTAAGCAATCCTGTACATTTTCAGTGGCTCTCATCTCTAGAGATGTCCTTAAAAGCTCCAGACTGTACAACATAAACAGATTTAAGCGTAACACACACACACTTCCGTAAACCAGAGACAGCAGTTTACAGATATTAGCAAATTGGGTGCCAAAAATAATCAAGGTTTTGCTCTCGCTCTTTCTTTCTCCGTCATGAGGGAGGTTAGTTTAGCTCATGTCTGCACATTCCAGTCTCGAGCCCCAACTGCTTTAACTCCAACCTGCAGTGTCTGCTCCTTCACCGTCACACACACACACACACACTGCTGACAAATGAAAATACACTTCAGTAAAACTTTTCCATGCCTTCATTGCTGCAATCTTAGACTGGCAGGGTAAAGGACAGCTTGATGCAGTGTCCATGTGTGTTTGTAGGAGAAAGAACACTGCTCCATATTGTCCTGTTGGACCTTCTAGCCCAATGAGCCTCCCATTGTCCAAGATAATATTTTCCCCCAATTTTTTTTTTTTTTACTTGGCAAACTTTTTTTTAACGTGACTCTTCATCTCACAGATTTTTGTCCCATTTAAGTTTATTCAGATTTTTTTAAAATCTGTTTGCTAGATGTAAACTTGGAATAAGAAAGATTTTTCTTAATTCTGAGGAAAAAAGATGTAAATTCAGAATTCAAAATGAGAACAGTCTAAATATGTTGTGAAGAAAAGTCAGAATTCTTGAGATAAAAACTCCATAAAATATATATAAACTGCCAGAAATAAATCAGAATTCTGAATTTGTATTGATTAATTTATTAATTTGTATTTATTTATTCATTTTTCTCCTGGAATTTAGAGAGAAAAGTTGATAAACTCACAATTACCTTTTAAATATATATAATTTTTGCCCGTGGGAGAAATAAGCTTTCATAAAGAAATCTTCAATGTTAAAAAAAAAGCTTAGTGGGTTTACATGATGTACATCTAGCATTTTATTCCTATTTTATTTTTTTTTAACTGTTTTTTTCCCCAGTTGACGTCTGGTCAAATTGTATTATTGTGTTAGTGTAGAATTCCTAGTGTCTTTTTTTTTAATCTGCATATTTAATTACAGTAAGTAGGCTTAGGTAAGGAATGGGTGTCTACAGAGGCTGTAAATCATAGATTTTAGAAAAAAAAATTGGTTCCACAGTTTTTTTGTTTGTTTGTTTTTTTTTAATTACTATATTACACTAAAAAAGGTGTGGAAACAATTTTCACTTAGAAATTGGCAGTAAAATTTCCCATAAAAAGGCTAGCTGCAATAAATTTCAAATATTGAAGAGGCCAGACTGAAATTAGTATTAGCACATTTGTAAAATGCACTCACATATTTGTGCATTTCTAACTTTACAAAATGTTCCTTCTAGTCCATTTGCAAGCATCCTTTTCTAATAGAAATGTTAAAGAAGCATGTTAACTTTCTTCACATCTACATCCTATTGCAGCAAGCATTAGCAGAAATTAAATGTGAATTCTGGGAGATTACTTTAAAGTCGACTTTAAGCTTGTAAATTGTTGAACTACATGTTAGCAATGTAATTGTTTCTTCATTGTGATAAAGTCTGCAAAGGTCATGATAAAAGCAGGACTGAGATAATAAAAAAAAAAAAAGTTTTATTGCACTCACCATAGTACTCTTCATAAGTTTTTGGGGATCTGCGACTGCGGCTTTTGAAGAAGTTTGAGGCATCAGATGCTGGCATGAAAACCTTTTTAGATGCTCCTGCTGAAGCAATAGAGTAAGAAGACAAGAGCGTGTGGGAGTTTGTAGAGTGTGTGTGTGTGTGTGTGTGTGTTGAACTCACCTTTACTGTCTTTTACATCTTTAACAGCTGCACTTTCAATCCCAGCCAACACTAAAGGGAAAGAGAGTTTTTCTGTCAAGAATATATTTTTTTAAGATTGTATAGTAACGAGTACGGTAATCATTTAGTACCCTGGTATGCTAAATCAAACAATACTCTAATTAATAATGGTTGGATTCTGCATAAACCTTTTGAAGTAAACTTAATCAATGTTTTCTGCATATAATTCTATATAATATTAATAATAATAAAATCTAAATGAGGTGACTTCTAATGTTGTTGTTTTTTTTTTCATTATTAATTTCATCTAGAAAAATGTATCCCCATTAATGTAAATGTATATGTATTGATTGATAATAGGTACTCACCAATTAGAACGAGGACTGTGAGCAAGACAGTATGAGTTCCAGCCATCCTTTAGAAGGTGAGGGTGTCTTGTGCAGGTACAGTACCAGAACACAGCAGAAAGTCCTGAGACCTTAGAAAGAGGCAGAGTGCGTGATTGAAAGAGAGAGTGAGAAGAGGGAAGGCAAAGGAAAGGGGGAGAGCTGGAATTTCACTGGCCCAGGGGAACGCAGGAGGGGCGAGAGAAAGAGACACGGACCCTAGCACACACCCACTGTGTGCACTACAGCCTCTGTCATCACTCAATGTTCCTGTCCAAACTTTTCAATCTGGCAGGTTAACAGATTAGAGTCAGGTCTCCAGTCCAGCGAACAAATGAACAGCAGGTCAAGTGTGTGATGATGGATTTCTCAGGCAGCTACTTATCAGGATTCATTAAATATCAGCACTTTCACCTGACAGTAAAATAATACCCTGTGCATACTGCCTGATAGAATGACAGACATACAGATAGATACTGTAGATAGATGTAGATACTGTTAGACAGATAGAAACTGTAGATATAGATACTTGGTAGAAATAGATAAATAGATACTGTAATATAGATAGATAGAACAATAGATAGATAGATACAATAATATGATACGATAGATACGATACGATATATACAGATAAATATATAGACATTGTAAATAGATATATGCTGTAGAGATAGATACATGCATACATACATAAATACAATAGATTGATATAAACAGATAAATAAATATTTTAAATAGATATATGCTGTAGATAGATATATACTATACATAGATACAGACATAAATAGATATTGTATATAGATAGTGTTGTGGCAAAAACTCTATCAACCAGACTGCTCGGTCAAGAAAACGACAAATTGCATTAAAAGATTGATAAAGATT
>JAUMHI010000037.1:3853998-3867771 GCA_032359435.1 Enteromius unitaeniatus | reverse complement strand
ACTGTATACAGAGTTCACCACATGAACAGAATAGAATGAATCAGTTCATATGAGTCAAAATGAATTTTTCCACAACAATAGATACTATAGAAAGATAAACCGATAGATACTATAGATATATATATAGACAGATAAATAGATACTGTGGATACATAGAGACTAGAGATGGATGGATGGATTGATGAGCCCATGTGGCTGAGGTGCAGAGTGGCTGTCAGATTTTAAAGAAAAATCCCCCTTTTTGTAAAATTGATTAATAGTGATTATCAGTCAAAAAGCATCCAAGTCAAAGATGACTGTCACATGTTGGATATAGTATACTACACATCTGCATACCTTAAGAAAATACTTTACCAACAACTGAGAGGCCCACCAGGAGCCAGGCTTGGATATTTATATTATGCCTCACAAGAATGATCAGTAAGTTTGCAGCTAGTCTGTATCTAACGTGAAACGGACAGAGAGAGAGAATTAGAGTAACAACTAGCAGACAGCATGTCAGGAAATGAAAAACAGACTTGCTGAGAGTGACGTTAAAAGCTATGTCACTATTTGCTTCTGTCTGCGTTTCTCAACACTTATCAAAGTATATCCATGTCTTTGAGGAAAAAACTGCATATGATTTGTCCTCTCTGGGTTGGTTTGGCTATAGGGTGTGTATGTGCATTTATGAGCCATTTTTCCATGCTGTATAAATGGATTCCTGGATCTTTGGATACCATCCAGGTATTTTCTTTCGTTCCAAGTCTCTATAAGGCAGACACCCCAGGAAACAGTAGCGACCCTAGCCGTTCTCCAAAACACACACACACACACAGCATGTGAAATATAGTTCCAGGAAGATGGCTTTTTCACAAAGGTTCCTCCATTAAGGATCCATCCACTCTGGAGAATCACTCTTTCCCAAGAAGACACCAAATTAAAAGTGGGTTCCCTCTCAAAGGAATTGTTCACCCAAACTCAAAATATTTTACTAAACTAAATGTCTTTCCAAATCCATATTTACTATCCTCTAAAGGAAGATGGAAACCTGCAGTAACACAGTATGGACCAACTTTTATTTGTCATTTTTTGAGCTGGGCAGCCCATTTCTTTTTTCAATATGGAAAAGAGCAGCATGGACATTCTGCTAAACATCTTCATACAGGTTTGGAACGGCATGAGGGTTAATCATTTTTTGGGTGAGCTATGCCTTTAAGCTCAATCTAGAATTAGCCAGTGAACAATGCTGAACCAAACTCACCACTTCATCTTACTGTTTGTTTCTGTGGAAGTTGTTGATAGGGAGTGGTACGAATTGGTCTGAAGAAGTTTGTACCATGGACTACTTTAAATAGCCACTTTCATTCAGTGCACTTACCTTTTCGGCTAAAGCAATTTGATTTCAATGGAGACTGCAGTCTGGGCACGTATGGTATTTATTATATGCCCGTATGCAGAGAGAGAAACAAACAAGCATTCATGCCTGCTCTTAAAATGCCCACTTATTCTGCTTTTAATCAGCATGATCAAAGATCTGGATTGCAGTTAGATGGTAAATATATAAATAGATTGCGCATTTCACATCTGCTAAATAGAGGTTGGAAAACCACCAGTGCCTAATCCAAATAAAGGCTGCTCATGTATGCATATAAATTTCGCGCAAAGGACCGAGAAAAAATTTCAAAGAGCATTGGAAAGGTTTGTCTGCATGTGTTATCGAAGCTATCGAAAATATGCATGCTAAATGTTTTAGCTGTGCAAATGTCATTTGGCCTATCAGCTGTGTTCGGTTGCATTAATTGTTCAGATATTAAAAGCAGGGAATGTGTCGTATCAGTTATGTGCCTTGTATTCAATGACGACAGGATGAATACGAGGGAGCTGACTTAAAGAGTAAAGCAAGCATTTTTGATGCTAAAGGAAAAAGAGTCAGTTAGACCTATAGCAGCAACAAAGGTCATGGAGATATCAAGCTTTTGTAAACTTCCGGCAACATCAGCAACCAACAATGACTTGATCGGCTGAGAAAAAAAAAACGCAGTTGATGATGAATCATATAAGCTGTAAAAAAAAAGAGCGTTAAAATGAAAAAGTCTGTGAAATCACCAGGCTGCGAGACCAAAGCCCAGGAACCTGGGGTAATGCTCTGACATGTACTGTCCGCAGAGGATTTCGACACAGAATTACAGAGGCTACACAGCCTCTGACCAGCACCAAAAATAGAAAGGCAAGATTAGAGTTTGCTAAAGCCAGTAGAGTTTTGGAACAGATTTTTTTGGACAGATGAGACAAAGATTAACCTTTATCTAAGTGATGGGAAAGCAAAAGTGTGGAGAAAAAAAAGCCAACTGCAAACGATCATACAGCTTCTGTAAAGCATGGTGGAGTTGGTATCATGGCATGGGCATGCATGGGTGTCTCTGGAACAGGCCCTGTTAACTTTACTGATGACTTGATGCATGATGGCGGCAGCTGCAGAATGAATGCAGAAATGTACAGAATTATCTTGGCTACCATTATTCAAGAAAATGCCACCAGAAAGCACTTCATATTGGATCAGGACAATGACCCAGAACACCCTGCCAGTCAGATTCATCAGATTAACTCTAAAAGTGCTATGGTAAAATTTTACATTCTGTAGTTTTGTCTTATTTTAATTTTTTAAATCGTATTTGCAAATGTCTTGAATCGACAGCAAACTGCAATTATTTTTCTCTCCTCTTTATACACAAACACACACATATATGTATATTATTACATTACATATTTTAGCATTATATGCATTTATTGCTTCAAAACACTGACATTTACATAAGATATCAGCCATAATTTTATTTAAAATAAATGTGTATTTATTTATATTAAGCAAAATTATTTAGTACAAACTTTCAGTTTTACTAAATTGTTATTCCAAGAACAGTGTGTTGTCATGGCAAAGTTAATATTACTGTAGTGTTATAAAGTTTAATAGGCACATTTAAACCCAACCTAATGTCTAACATATTAAACCATTTAATATTCCAGAATTATCCATAAAATACTGCTTTGCCTCTCATTTTTTTTAAAACCATAATTTCCATCTGCAAAACTCTGTATCTTAGACATTTCATATTGAGGCCGATTAAATGCTCTGCTGTACTCCATTCAATCTTCCCAAGCGCCTGCTGTGAACTCAAATTCTGGTCAAAGCATTTCACCATAAGCAATAACCTCACTAATTACTTGCAGAAAACGCTCTCACAAACACCTGAACTATCAGTCCAAGACAATGAATTCCAAATGTTCTTGCATTGCTTAAAGAAAATTCCACACCAGGATCCATTATTGATAATATCACAATGTCTGGCTTTCATTAATATTAGATTGGTATCAGAACTGCTTGTCCTAGGCACAGATGGCAATTCACAAAATGTAATCCTCGATTTATCCCCCACAGTGCCACCTGATGGCCAAACTTTGTACTTTCAGTGAAAGAATAATTATCAGTTTTTAAGGAAATTGTCAGATAATTAACAAACAGCTGTGTGCTGTTAATTATTCCAGTTGTTAAACCATCCTCTCTCTAAGCAGATAAACAAATGCAATCACATTGTTGTTCTGTCTCCTTGGACTAGACGTCCCCGCAAAGCCCAGGTGTCCTACACAGAGAATAAACACATGTATGTTGAACTCGAACACAATGAAAAACCTCACAGGTGCATGCAAGTAACTTTACATTTATCTGAAGCTGTGAACACACCTGAAAGGTGACCGTATCATCAACTCCATACTTCTTGGCTGCAAGCTCTTTCACTTCATTGCTGATGTTCTCCTGAGTTGTTCCTTTCACGTCAATATAATAGCAGTCAGAGCTGGCATAGTGACAGGAGATGGCCTGAAATAAGTGCACACAGATTTAAATTGACACATAGTAATCTTTGATTTTGTGTCTGCAATGCATACATCACATACAAGCCTGGAAGTTGATGAAGCACCAAAATCCAGTGCATTGTTAATCTTTTCAGTAACAACAATGGAGCCAGGAGCAATGGTTTGAGTTAATGATTGATTTGTTTCTTACACAGCTTTTCACTTCACAAGATATTAATTGATGGACTGGATTATTGTGATGCTTTTATCAGAGATTTGGGACTCTTATTGTGATATTCACAACAGAGGATCAATTGATATAAAGTGAATGTAAGTGATGTAATGCCAGATTTCTCCAAATCCGTTCTGATGAAGAAACAAACTCATCGACATCTTGGATGGCCTAAGCTTGAGTACATCTGTAGCAAATTTTGGGGTGAATTATTCCTTTAAATCTACAAATGCAATGTGGCCATATAAATTTCTGAATATGTCCGAATGTAGGTTGAAAAAAATGGCCTTGGTCCACATTTACACATGTATTTAGCTGTCGAATTGGTCTGTATGTTATTACCATGTGAAAACAGTTTGAAATGTTAAATATAAGGATAAAAAGCTCCACTTTTACCTTTCGAAACCCGTCGGTTTGGTTCATTCCTGAGCCATGGATCAGTAAAGGGTGGAAAAACACTGTATCTCCTTTCTCCATTTCTAAATGCACTCTGGGATGGTTGGGGTCATAGTTACGCACCCCATGATACATCTTATTTACTCCACCCTAGAAGGAAACAAAGAGGCAAAGTTTGATGTAGGCCATCTGCACAATGACTCTTACATCCTGGGCCTCTCTCACCTCCCATTCTGGGTAGTCATGCTCCAGCAGTGTGCCATGATGAGAGCCGGGCAGGACGACCAGACAGCCATTTCCCCGGTGCACTTTCTCCATGGCAGTCCATGAACACACAATACGGTCTGCAGGGCGGAAGGGGAAGTAGTGTAGATCCTGGTGCATAGGATGGCGAGAGGTCTTCTTACCTAGGATGTATGAAACAAGTGCACTTTTAGGTGTTATTTAAAATGTTTATGTAGAAAGCATTTAAACATTTTGTACAGAAAAAAATAGTCCTTTGTTTTTAAAAGCATGTTAGAAAACCATAATACAGATTTATTTGATTTGAACAGTAATTTTATTTATTTATTTATTTAAATGTGTGCGCATGCTATTATTACATTTTAATGACAGTTATTACTAATTAAACCTTTTGATGCCTATATAAATTCTAGACCTAGAGGTCATTTAAAAATTCTAAAAAAACATTGTTCTCAAAAAAAAAACAGGTCTGTACAAATCTATACCCGTGTCAGGTGGTTTGTTGATGAGCATGGTGTGCATCGCCATAATGTTGGGTCCAGTGAAACTTTCCACATACTTCAAGATCTGAGAAATATGATCAAATATCAGTGAAAATGATAATCCTTTTCCTGTACTGCACGCATAGTCGTCTACTCCCTGCTTGTGTCTACCTGTGGTAAAGTGCAGTAGAGGAAAAGTTCTGGATCTTCCTGGTAGTCCTGAAGTTTGGTCACAGCCTTCTCACCTTCAACATACTCTGATTTAGCAATGGTGACATCTCTCATTACCACCAAACCAGGCACCTTCACCTCTCGCTTACAGATGCGCTCAAACTCATTCCTGTGAAACACACACACACTGTTATGTAAAGACTGTGTGCCAAGAAGAGCACTGAAACGTAGACTTTGTAACGTCTACGTTTACACTCAATAAACCTACCCTGTAAGCTACAATGCCTACATGCAGCCTAATGATCTCCAGTTAATGTCACTAAACAGAAATTCTGATTGATTGAATTAGATGGTGTTGCATACTTTTTTAAAATACGTTAAATATTAGATTAATTAAACCTGTTTGTGACTTAATAAATATAAAGGTTTACTCTAATTTATGTTATTAAAGCAGATAAATCATTAAAAAGGTATTAAAAAACATACCTTTAGAGGGCAATATATTGTTTTTTCTTCATATCATTACATGACCTAATCACAGGCTGAAAGTCCATAGCAATGCATTATATAATCAGCTTTCTTTGTTTTAGAGTTAGGGACTGTTCACACAGAAGGCATTCTTGTATTCAGTCAATATTTGAATTAAAAGACGCTGTTTTTCAAGCATATTTTAAATTATTTTATTGTCAACGCAATTTGAAACTAAATGAATGAATGAACGGTCAGTGTTCAGATCAGTCTTGCCTGAATCTGTCAATATCCTCGTCCGATACCAATTTTCGGATAAGTATGAAGCCATTCTCTTCATAGGCAATTCTCTGTTCTGGAGTCAAGACACCCGTGTCAAAGGTGTATCTGCAGACAAACCAGAATACAGGATACAAAAATCAGGACATTATGTAAAGTGTGCCTAAATGAATTTCAGCAATATTTAAAGTATAAAACAATTTCAAATACAAGATCCATCTATGTTACACGATTCACAAATAAACAGGATAAATTGGGCTGCATCTTTCATGCATGTCCATGATGATGACCACCAAAGCAAAATACAAAAAAAGCATTGGTACTACTTTAGAATAGGGAACACTTATTCACTAGTAGGATAGGATTAGGAATGTTAAATATAATATAAGGCATTAATATGTGCTTAATACTAATAAATAGCTAATATTGTTGTAATATTGTAATATGCAAGCTACTGACCAACTAGTTAAGAGACCCTAAAATAAAGTGTTACCAAAGCATTTCATTTTATACTAATTTGTAAAAATTGAAAGCTGACTAACTGTAGGACTTGAGGATGGTGATATGACACGTTTTGTGCAGAAGTGAAGGATGCTCTCTGGATGAAGCAGGTTCAAGTTCATAACATTATATATACTTTGTCAGCAGCACAATATGTAATAATCACTGTAAGTTACAGAACAAGCAATAAAAGTAATTATAGTTAAATATGTTGCTAAAAATAAACATTTCCACCACTGAAAAGTAGTAAATAATAAAGCAGGCCTGTTCGCAATGCCTCGGCTTGTGCGCTGCGTGTGATCCGAGAACAGTGCACCGATTGCGGCCAGAGCTGAGCTGCAACAGCGCCGCTTTAGCTTGTAGCTTCCTGGATAACGGGCGCGTTGTAACGCATCGCGCCGGTCGCTCGCGGTAAACGCGTCTCTGAAAGGATACGACATCACCGTGGGAGCGATCCAGGTGATTGAAAACCACTTTTAATCTGTCTGCTGCCCGGGACATCTTTAATCCTGCACAGAGTCGACGAGATGAATTGAACTGCCGAGAGTGTATAGTACTTAACGTTATATAACTTAACTGGGGTAAAGTGCAGTGACACTTGTCCTATATATCCTAAGGACTCGGATGACGTTTGATTTACATTACTCATTAATTTATCAAATTAAACTATAGTTAGAAAATATACACGATTACAAAATAAAAACAATATTTAAAAAGATGTAAAATGTGGCCAATTAAAACTGTTAACAAGTAAAAGGATACTTTTATACGTTTTATACTTAGCAAAATTAATGTGAGCTATCTGATATAGAAAATAATAAACATAATAAACATCTGAACAAAATTATTGTTAATGTTTTTAAATTAAAATAAAAATGTGGTTGCCAACCGTTTTTGAGGATTAAAAGCTTAAAATCAAAAATTATTTTAAAATATTTGTTGCCTAATAATCTTAAATTAAGCCATCATTTGAATCATTGTTTAGAAAATTACTGCAAACTATTATTTATTTATATGCTATTTTTGTTTCAGACTGTTCCCATTTTTCTCCTCAAATCTTTTTTTAGGACATTTGATGCCATTATATCTTCATATATCTTGGTGTTTCAGTCAACTCTTCATAGAACCTAACATGATGGGGGTCTCTCCCTTCCAAATATTCTTCTTTACTACAGGGCAGCTTATATTTAGAAAATATATTTATGTTGTAAGTCCTCGGATATTATTTGGTGTATGATAGAAGCTAATTCCTGCACATCATCATCTTTATCGGCTGTAGTTTTCAACCTGAATTTGCGATGTCCCTCTAAATACACGATTGTGCTTACCTCACTTAAATACGACATCACTTTAGATTTAAAGCATTGTCCACTTTTGCACCTTCTACTTTGGACTTTTTTCTATTGCTACTTTTTGGACTACTTCTAAACTTTTATTGAGCTCAAGGAGAAGGGCTTAGTTCTGTCTGATGATTTGTTTTTTTGATCACACTTTTGCATCATTTAATGATTTATTGAGAAGTTTCAATATCTCCAAATCCAATTTATTTTGTTATTTTCAATTACACAACTTTGCTAAAGCATATTTTGCTATATGCCCCTTGGTTTCCCGGATAGAGATTAGATTAAGCCAGGACTAGACCTTTGCTAATTTAGGACATTTAAGAATTTTTAGAAACATGTCTTACAAAAATGCATTATCTGTGAGCATTTTAAGACCAAAACACAATGATTTATTTTAAGATATCTCAGTGCAAGCCTTTTTGTGCAGTTTAGACAGCTCTTAACATTTATTTTAATCTAGGACTAGTCTTAAACACTGTTCGGGAAACTGCCTCTATACGAGTCTTACTAATCACAAACTTTTGGGCGGTAGTGCCGTTTATCAGAACATTAATGTACAGTATACTGCAGACTTTTAACTGAAGAAAAGGTACTGTATAAAACTGACTTTTATTGATTAGATTTTATTTATGTATTAACCATAAAACACCATAAAATGTGGCTTATTTGTTTTCGTTTTTAGGATTTGAGATAGATTTTCAAATGAATGTACATCAGACATATTATAGTATTTTTGTTTAATTGTTGCTGGGTAATACAAAGAAGAAGAAAAAAGAACAGGGAATATACAGGCATATTAGCAAAGAATTACATTATGTAATCCAAATTACATTACAAATATGTAATTTGGTTAAAAGTATTTTTAAATGATTCATTGATTTTTGTTCCATAATCTTAAAGGATGTAATCAGAGTATTTCAAATCATGTTTTCATGGAGTTTTTCAGACAGAAGGCTATTTGCGACATATCAGAATATTAATGTATACCTTTTGTATTTAGGTTGAGTACAAAGTAAAACTGATTTTTCCTGCATTAGTAACATTTTTTCAAATGAACACTTCAACATAGCCTTTTTTGGCCTTGAAGAAAAACACTAAAAAAGGGAAACTATAAAATGTGGCTTATGCTTGTTTAGTTTACAGTACGTGAGATAGATTTTCAAAACAAATGCACATATCAGACACATCCGATTATTTTTGTGTAATTGTTGCTGGGTACTACAACAAACAGCAAATATTCAGGCAAGGATTAAATTTTTTTTTATCATTAAGAAAAAATATTATTTTTAAATAATTCAGTAATTTTTATTGCATAATCTCAAAAGATCATTATTATTGATGTATTTTAAATCATATTTTCATGTAACGTTAATCGATTTGCTCAGAATGAAAGCTATTTGTTACACTTCTCTCTAACAGCCCCTCAAGACGAGAAAAAGAAATCGTGCTCATTCTGCATCTGAGAGCGAAATATAGTATTAGCCTTCACCACTTTCTCAGGTGTGTTGAGATACTTGTTCAGCAGAGCTTTGTAATGTTTCTCAGGATGACCGCCCATGTTCTCCACCCTCCAAGTGTAGTAGGCATTAGTTGGAGGAATGTTGAGATTATTAGCCAGCCAAACCCAGAGTCTGGAGCAGGGCAGAAGACCCACCGCAAAGTACAGCGGCTCTTCATTGTCCATCAGGTTTCTGTAGTACGAAAGATACTGCTTCATAGCTGGAGTTTGCTGAATCGGAGGCTCACCCTGTGGAGTATAAAGCATCTTCAGTCAATTCAGAAGCAACTGAAGAAGAGTGTACCTGTTATACACACAACCATTATTAAATTGGATTCTTAGACAAGAAGATCAGTAACTAGACTAGACATGGAACCTCATGCTTTTTCAATCGGCGAAAGACCAAGGAAAACAATGACCATATTTATTTATATTTATTTATATTTAACGTTCCTATGTTAAAGTAAAAAGAAAGACCTTACCTGAAATATAAGAAACAAAAATTAAGAAAAGCCTCAGTCTTCATGTTTGTCTTCAGTTGTCTTCAACTCTTTTTACCTTCCGCACACCCTCTTCTTTCATTTTCATTATAAGTTTCATTTTACTTTCATTTTGAATTCTTAGCACAGGTTTTAATGAATTTTACAGAAATATAGCTAAGCCAGGTCTGCTGCTTAGTGGAAACTAGTGGAACCGCAGTCTGACAGAATTTTAAAACATTTTAGTATTTTGTAATATCTTAAAATATTTCAATGCTTAGAACGCAGCTAAATATTTTCTTACATAAGTATGTTCAGTTTATCAAAGCAGTATATTGCACAGATTCAAAGCAATATATTGTCCAGACAAAGTATTTTGTCAAAAAAGCCAGTTTTCTCAAAAACCACACATGCATAGCTCCTTTTTTATTAAAGCATAAATGGAAAAAAAGTGAGGATAAATGACTACCCTTAAAAACCTGTTAGTTACTACAGTGAAATTGGAACATTTGCTGCATGGATAACAAAAATAGGCCAATAATTCACAAATCAGACATTGCAGCATATTCTTTAGCTTACATTTTAAAAGAGCATAAAAATCAGAAAATATACGCAAAGTTTAGCAACACAACGTTTTACATATTCCATTGTGATATAGGATTTTATTTTTTAATTGTGTAGCTACAATTATAAAATAAAACGCAAAATATCATCGGGTCCCTTACAAAATTGCCTGTGGTAATCCTGTGGTATTTAAGCAGTACAACATAAGCTTAGCACACAACAACTGAGCAGAACTGAATATGACATGATTACCACAGCACTTTCTGTTGTACAGTATCAGAAGAATTTAACATTAGATGTTGTATGTTGTTTCTCTGTAGTAATTCCAACACAAGCTGAATTTGACAGGATTACCAAAGCACTTTCTATATACCATGAACTTACAGAAAATACAATGTGTGGTGTTTGTATGATTTTTTTGTGTGCTATTTCCGAAAACAAATCTATTTAGCAGAAATATAATACAGGTGTCAAATACAGCAATGTGACATTTTTAAGGCTACTAAATTAATATAAGATCTGAATTCATATATGATTGAAAAGAAAATACCAAGCTGTAATCAACTGCTAAGTATTTAATAATATAAACAATTGTCTTATCATAATTGAAAATTTTCTTAAACTACAAACTATTTAAACTACAAATCTCTAGCAGCATTCTCACAACAATCTTCATTTTATGATTTAAATTTATTTTATGATGAATGTTTTATATTGTAACTATAACAGCTATAATGTAATGACCACATCAATATTTCTATATTTAATACAGTTCTATACTGTATTGTGTGCGTATATATATATATAAGTGCACAATAGTAAAAAATAATTTTAGAACACAATAGTAATAAATTATTATAATTATACACATTAACATAATAACATGGATTATTCTATTATACACAGGCATCAGGGCTGGTGTAGTGCCGAAATTTGACCCCCGCCAGATTATGACTCCCCTATTGGTAGGTTTAGTTTTTTGTGTTGGGGAGGGTTTAGAAATAGGGGTGGGGTTACGATTAGTATTGATTTCAACGAGGGTCAAAATTCGCACAACACAGACCCTAGGGCATCATTTCAGATTGATTATAAAAGATTATTTTTAAAGCAAGATATTTTTATTGTTGGTCGGTACACACACTGGATATTCAGAAACAACACACCAGAATTACATTTCTGTTTAGACATGCGGACATATACAGTTGTTCATGACTACATTAGGCTCGGATAAAATAGTGAGTACATTTTAAATGATTACATATTTTATTGCATATAAATATATGTAACCAAGTACATCCATCAATATTTTAAAAATACTTAAATTACTGTTGTTCAGAAAATCGACTGTTTGTGACATTTCTCTCAAGATGACAAGAAGAAATTGTGCTCATTCTGCATCTGAGAGCGAAATATAGTATTAGCCTTCACCACTTTCTCAGGTGTGTTGAGATACTTGTTCAGCAGAGCTTTGTAATGTTTCTCAGGATGACCGCCCATGTTCTCCACCCTCCAAGTGTAGTAGGCATTAGTTGGAGGAATGTTGAGATTATTAGCCAGCCAAACCCAGAGTCTGGAGCAGGGCAGAAGACCCACCGCAAAGTACAGCGGCTCTTCATTGTCCATCAGGTTTCTGTAGTACGAAAGATACTGCTTCATAGCTGGAGTTTGCTGAATGGGAGGCTCACCCTGTGGAGTATAAAGCATCTTCAGTCAATTCAGAAGCAACCTGAACTGATTCAAGTCTTTCTTTTTATTTTCTCACCTTGAAGAAGTATTGTTTGACCATGAAGTCTGCAAAACTTTTGTAGCTCAAGTATCTGCCTTTCATGAAGTTCTTGATGTCATCAGGCAGACTTACTTTGGCACTCATTCTCTTCAACATCTTGGTGACTTTCAGTACATAGCCCATGTCTTGGATGGTGAAGTTGACGTATCGCTCCGCCTGCAGACTGCCGTTCTCCATTTGTCTGAGGAAGTCCAACTCAACTGTCTTACTGGCGATGTCTTTATTCTTCTCCCATAGATATTCATACACATCCTCCTCTGCCAGAGTGTAACTACAACAGAAACCATGCCAATTATAATTCAAACAATATCTCAGATATGCTCAGATTGTCACTGTAGAGAAGCAGAACAAATGTCCTTTACAACTGTTTCAATACAATCAGATTTTTAAATGTAGAAAAACCTTAGGCCTAAGAAACAAAGACACAGGAGGGTGGAGGTCTTCATGTTTCTTGGATCTTGTGATGAACTTGTCTTCAGCTCTTATCTGTAATCCTGACTGTTATTTCTACATTGAACTGGTCCTTTTATACTTGAGGTTTATTAGCTAATGCAGTATTGCGGCAAGGGATGCAGACGGTATCATCATGCATTTCTGCACATCATTTTGAATCTTACAAACTTCCTTATCATCTATATTTTTATACTTAATGTTGCAACAAGCTTTTTTTTATTATTTAAAAATATGTCATATGACATTTCACGATGTTTCACATTTTTAATAATGTTTTCATGAAGAATGGTCTATTTTTTATCAATATTCATACAATTTTAAATACAATATAAATACTATAACTTGTTTTATTATCTGTTATGTTTGATTTATGTTTTCCCTGTATGCCCTTTAATAACTCGTAGTGAGTCAGATATGGTTTTCTGACATAAACTGAAAGTGTGAGTGAACTCACATTCAGCATTTTTAGTTAGATTGATGTACTGGATGTGGTAATGAGCTTTTGTAAGATATTACAGAATGAGTTCTTTTTTGTCTTTCTTCTTCTTTTCTTTTAATTCCTGTAAGTATTGAACAATCTCATTATTATATTAAATGCATATGACTTACGGTAAAGGATTTTTTTTTTTATCATAGTGTGATTGTGAACACATTTTGTGCCATTTTTGTGGTGTTTGTCAGGTATACATTGTGAATAATAAAATAACAGTATATTAGTTGCAACGGTATTTTTTTTATTGCTTGCATCTGTTTGAATTTCAATAACTCAACTTATGAAGGAAATGACCAAATAATTTCTTAGAATGACAATATATATATTTTTTTATATTCACTTTTTTGCAACTAACATATAATTTCAGAATAAAAGTATTAATTTCTTTTAAACAAAAGTACTGACCCCATGGCTTTGAACAGTTAAAAAGATTTTTTACAAAAGATACCAATGTTTCAACAGATTATAATTACTAAGATTTCACTTTGTTCCATATATAGGCTGCTGAATATGAATCATAGTTTCATGATGATTATTGATTATGCAATGACTTG
>JAUMHI010000037.1:3816528-3838403 GCA_032359435.1 Enteromius unitaeniatus | reverse complement strand
GGCTTATAAACAGTGCCGGAGAGGATGTTTTTGTGTTCATTTATAGCTCAGTTCCAAAACCTAGAAAGCTTCCTACAACGAAATGAAACCTAATCCGCTCTCTACACAGACAGCAACTAAATACTAATGCAAAATTTGCTTCTTGCTAAGCTAACAACATGGTACACTGACATAAAATGCATAAAAATGCATTGCATTTATGTTGTACTATAGCATCTTGGAAAATTTTTATGTTTGTTAAATAGAAGTACAATTTTATGTATTAGCGTGATAAAATTAGCCTTGTAAAATTAGCCTCAGACCAATATTCCCTTTTAATATTTGTTAAAAACATAGCTGCCTTCCCTAAACAGTATATGCTGGGTAGGTAGGTCTTGAAGCATGCATCTAGTTTGAACTAGTCCTTAGCTGACCATGAGCTGGTTTAAGCTGGTCATGAGCAGGAGCTAATTGCTTAGGACTAGTATAGAATCAGCAAATGATCAGCTCAAACCAATACCTAACTAGCTTATGCTGTTTTTTTTAAACAGTGTTGCCTTCTCACAACTGAACCAAATAGAACTTTACATTAGCATGTTGCTAAGCTAACTACCCAATATTCTAATGAGAATAGTATAAAATGTTGTCTAAAATGCTTTTTTTTTTTTTTTTATTTAAATTTGAACAATATTGATCAATAATATATAATAATTAGTTAAATGTAAGCATTTTGACATTTATTTTAGCTTTGCTTAGCTTATCTTTTCACTGTCAATAGAGCTTTACATAAGCATGTTGCTAAGATAACTACACTGTATTTTAATAGTGTAAAATTACATAGTACACAAATGTTGTGCAAAATATATATTTTTTTCTTTCGGTCATCTCTTTGACTGACCTTGTCGCTTTGCAGTCTGGTGTTATTTGCTATTAGCCAAAGCCAGATAAAATAATAAAAATAAAAGAAAAAGATGTGTGACATAAATATGCATGTACAATTGATGTAGTTTAATACCTGTGCAGTGAAAAAGGCTGGTGTGAGTGACCCTGAGGGCAGTGCTGGGCTGTTGAGGGCGATGGAGCCCAAGTCACTTCCTGAAAGCAGTATGGAAGGGGCGGAGATTTCCAGCCCTTTGGGTTTCCGAGCTTTGGGAGGCAGTCCGTTGCTACCGGTCCTCCTCTCTGGGGGCGTGGCCCGATTCTGGGCTCGCTCCCTGTGGCTGGATGATAAATTTAGAGGCTGAGCGCTCTGCTCTGATTCGTCTATGCGAGCCTCCGGGCTGCGCTCCGGCCGCAGAGTGTAGACAGGGCTATGAGAAGGGGAGGGGCTACGGGACGAAGAAGGGGAGGTTTTTGAAGTGAAGAAGACCTCTGCGGATGCAGGTGGCGGAGAGGAAGCCAGGGGAACAACCTTTTCTGATCGATTAGTGACAAAGCGAATCACCGTTTGTCCCTCCTCCCCTCGTTCGCACCCTCGCTGCTTCTCGACTTTGATTGGACGCAGCAGCGGAGGCGGGCTTTGGAGGGAGCTGACTGTGAAGGACGAGTACAGACCAGAGTGAAGATACTCGTTCCTGCAGGCGGGGCTTCTCAGGGATGAGAGCGACAGCTTTGAAGACTCATCCCCCTCGCCACAATCTGACTCGACCTCCTGCAACAAGACGCCCCCTGCGACGTGACCCCCGTCCCGACCCCCGAGCTCCACCGCTTGGGGATCCATCTTCAGAATATCAGGAAACGAGACGAACTTGTATACAAACTTCTGGCCAATCACCTTCTTGATGATGTTCTGCAAAAAAACAAAAGGGATTATGACAATACACTCAAAATGCAATTTGTAAATATTTTACCCAAAATTGTGGCTAATCTGGGTAGTATGATCCACTAATGCCCCATTGATGGTTGGTTGTAGGGGTGGAAAATCATACTTTTCTATACAAATGTCATTTTATGAATTTATAATCGCCACCTCATAAAATTGTTGTGAAATCAGCGTGTGTAACCTTGTCATAGTAGTAGCGTAGTGCTCGGCTAAGTTTGTCGTAGTTCATGTTGGTCTTGTTCTTGCGGAGGCCCCAGAGTTTGGCGACTTCTTCCGATTTGAGCAGCTTGAACTCGCCATCATTGGACGTCCAGCAAATCAGGTGCTTATGGCTCTGGTCCAGGAGTAGCTGCAGCAGAAACTGCCACAGTGTGATAGCACTCTCCATATCTGTCAAATAAGAGAGGTAAAATTATAATCATTAACAGTTTACAATTTAACAGTCACAATCGGGGCTGATATGCTTTTTCAGAACCTAATTAGAACCGAGTTAAATAGTTTTTAAGAACTGTTCACAGAAAAATGTTTTTTCTTTTTCACTGTGTATGGTCATTAGACCAATTCAAATTATGAGTTTGTTGTTAGTATTTTTGACTGATTCATTCCAAGAAAATTGGTTAGAGAGTCATTTATTCATGATTCAGACTCTATAGTTCACACCATACACTCTTACAAAAAACGTTCTTTAATGTCATCACTATTTCCACAAAGAACCTTTAACATCCATGCATAGAATAAAAGGTACTTTTGATTAACACATGCTCTTCACATTAAGAAAAAACGTTAAATAGAGTACATATCACTTTTGAATGTGGAATAATGCAATGCTTAACATGGCTGATCAATTACAGGAAGCCTCCCCTTCTAAATAAAATAGCCAATCGCTGCTCTGTTAGAAGTTCCGGTTGCTGTAGAAACAGTCAGCATTCTGAGACTTGTGTTTAGGACTGCACATGTGCACTGGCTGATCTTGTCTGACAAATAAGCTTTTTATAATGCTAATTGAGCAAAAGAAACAACATTTATTGCACAGCTGGTGATTTCAAATCTGAAATTTAATCGTAAGCTTAGTGAACAGTTTGGAGAGTTTGATGTTTCCAAATACAAAGAGATAGGAACTGCACTTAGATGCCGAGAGGTGTTTAAAGATGGCTGGTAAAGAGACTTTGACTTTTAAAGAAATAGTTAGGGTTAGGGTTAGAAATAGAAAATTCTGTCACCTTTTACTCATGCTCAGGTAGTTCCAAACCTGTATGAATTTCTTTGTTTGGCCAAACACAAAGGAAGATATTTTGAGGAAAGTTTGTATCTGGCTGTTTTGGGTCACCATTGACTTAATTGAAGGCGTAATTTCATATCTAATTCACATGATCCAAATTTGCACTCTGTCTGCATGCGTTGTGTGTTTTTTGGTAATGGAAGGGTGGCTTGGGGAGTTTAATGACCCTGACATGGTTTAAGGATCTGAAGGAAGATGCTGTGGTACTGCAAAGCCAAATTTAGTATAGGTCTGTAAATAAGTGCAGACCGGCACCTTGATTCACTTGATCTGACTATCAGACATCCTTCCAGGAGTTGACTGTAAAAAAACCTTAATTTAACCATATTCATGCAGGTTTCGAACAGGAAGTGGTGAAAAGGGAGAGGCCAGAGCATCAGCCATACAAACACGGCCACATTAAAGAGCGCTCCTGAATTCAGCCTCTTCCTTTAATTTCCCCTTTTCCCTCTGCACTCTTCATCTTTGTGCATGAACACAAAAAAAGGTCATTCCTGTGTGCCCTCCCACAAACTCTGCAAGCATTTCCTGTTCTGTTGTACATTAACGCTCAGGCTCATAAACAACAAAGAGCCTATCAGCCAGAAAGACTGACACGGGATTGAATCGCAAATAAGCAACATGTTCCAGCATCGACCGTGCTGCTGAACTTTCTGGGACGGAGGTGTCTGCTCAAAGGCGGGCAAATACACCCACTAGTGAACGGAGATTACCAATAAAGTAAACATGGAGTTTATCCAAAAGATCCTGTTTAAGAACAGATTAGAGTGACCAGATAGAGATAAGTGGGTTAAGAGGGCACAAAACAGTTTAAATGTCCCAAAGCCTACAAGCAGAAAGGGAATTCTTAAAGGTACAGGTCACTCAAAATTGAAAATTCAGTTCAAATCATGCCAATGCATTTCAAAAGTTCAGTATCATTTTAGTTTTGAAAGTGATTATTTTATTCAGCAAGGATGATCTAAATTGATTAAATAAAAGTAAATATATTGTTACAAAAAAAGTCTATTCCAAATAAGTGCCGTTCTTTCAAACTTATAAAATAATGGTATCCAAAATAAAGCAGCACAACTGTTTTTAACATTAATAATAAAAGGAACACTTCTTGAACATTAAGATATATTAGCATATTAGAATGATCTAAAGGATCATGAAGACAAGAGTATAGAAATAAATGCAGCCGTAGTCAGCATGAAAGACCTTAAAACATATATTTTTTTGAACAATAGTCTATATCCCATCAAAACACCAGCTGATCCAGAATAACAGTAATAAAAAACACGAAGTCAGACACTTCCCTTTAAATTGATCTGCTGTGTAATCCTTGAACATCACCCAAGCTGTTATTATCAGACTTTAGTAATGCAAAAATTAGTCCAACATGCACAGACACTTAATCTTTATACGTGTTGAAGATAAAGACGGATAGGTTTTGTGAATGGGTTTCAGAGAAAAAAATGGCTAAACGTGCTCTTTATATTCTGACGCTGTGGTAGGACAGACAGGAAGCTGCAATCTCACGAAACAGGATGTGCACAATGATATCTGCTCACATTCCTTTAATAAACCTTAGACATAAGCAGAGCCTTTCATTTTAGCATAGTAGCATCTTAACATTATAGTTTGAGTCATGCCAAACTGTCTTGCACAAGAACTGACAAAAAAGACAAACACTTAGAACACTTTTAGAACACTTAGTGTTCTAAAAGTCGCAGACAGTAGAGATCCACTGGGTGTAAGATAAGGATTTTCTAATGAATAGGAGTGAGTTTTTCATCTATGTGGTCTGGGATCCTTTCCAACAGGAAGGTGCAGTGGTTCAATGTTAAAAGCCTAACAGTGCAGGAAGTTTAAATCTTGCTTGGGCCACTTCCTGTGACCACTGTCGTCATGGCCTTTAGCCACATGCTTACTCTTAGTGTACTCTAATAACCTCTTCCTTTACATCTCTGGTAAAAGTTTAGGATATATAATAATGATATAAACATTACAAAACCTGTACACTTTGACCAGGGGAAGCAATGTGTTTTACTGTATTTTTATGGTAACTATTCACACAAGTTAACCTGTTACAAGTTAAAATGAAAAGTTACAAATAAAATCCAATGTACAATTATGTACAACAAGGAAAACTAAACTAAAATGACTAAATAAATTTAAAAAGTATTTTCAGTACACTTACTACTTATAGAAATTTTGTCTCAAGTGCAGTTATTAAATATTTAATTATCAGTAATTAAAATATGCATGTTTCAGCGCATCTATTAATTTTTAAATTATGAATAATCAAGCAAAATCAGTTTAAATAATAAATTAATTAAAAATAATTAAAAGTAATCCAGTATTATTTGTGCACTATGAAGTCTTTTAATAAAAGCACACATTTTAATATGTGCATGTTTTCATTGTATAAAAAAGAGCAGCATGAACATTGTTCAAAATGTCTCCTTTTGTTTTTCACGAATAGAGAAACTTAAGCAGTTTTACAACATCGTGATTGCTCATGAACGACCACAGACATTTCATTTTCATGTAATCTTTCCCTTTAGGAGACATGCATATAACTAATATATTGTAGCATAGAGTTACTGCTTATTTTCAGTGGATATCTGGTGCATAAGACAGAATGAAGTTGAGGGGATGGTGTTGAGTGTTGGGATGCAGGACAGCAGGAAGACCTGGGTGGAGGAACAGTACAGGACCTCAGGTTGAGGTCTGAGAGGCGTTTAATAGACATGAGGAAACCAGTTTGACTCGAATTCAAAGCTGTCAGATGTGTGCGTGTGTTTGAACACACTCCTCAGTTTTAACTAGCGTTACATCATGCCCTTTGGTAACTGTAAGTCAGTCAAACAGGGCGGGCTGGCGTTTACTGCAGCCTTCCTGCTGTCTGAGCCAACGCTCTCCCGAGACGAATGGAGGGAACTAGTGCCGGCCCGTCCAACAGGCAATACAGGCAGTTGTGATACATGTTTTTGTTTCTATTAAACACGATACAATTCACAACAACAGTGAGAAAAAAAAAACATTATATTCTATTAAAAGCAAGTTGTCCCAGAGCAGTGTTTTTGTTTGGCTTAATTTAATAAACTTTAATATATTAAAAAGAATTTTAACATTGACAAAAATAGGTAACATTAAAGGTCCACTGAAGTACCTTAAAATGTACATCATTATGTGGTGTCTTAGTCTATAGCCTAAGTATTTTCACAAGTACACACCGTAAAAAAAAAAATATATATATATATATATTCACAAGTACACACCGCACACACAGTCTCGAAAGTTCCCTCGTTCAGTCCCTCCAGTGCCTTATTTTTATATATATATATATATATATATATATATATATATATAGGAAAATAAGGCACTGAAGGGAATGAACGAAACGGAGTGGTAGATGGAGAAATGAGGCTGGCTGACTCACTAGTGTGGATAGCTCTGACACGGAGCATGTTTTATTGGCCAAGTGGAACTCCCTGGTTGCAGACGGCCTTATTTTGGGAAAGTC
The DNA here is from genome assembly GCA_032359435.1 of Enteromius unitaeniatus. Classification (NCBI taxonomy): domain Eukaryota; kingdom Metazoa; phylum Chordata; class Actinopteri; order Cypriniformes; family Cyprinidae; genus Enteromius; species Enteromius unitaeniatus. The sequence continues at coordinate 3,831,812 of JAUMHI010000037.1, read as the reverse complement.
TTTGTCATATTTTTGACAAAGACACACAAGCTTAAACTTTCACCCTGGTTTTCGCTCACTTGCATTGACTGATCTTAAAACATGTCAGTGCCTTCGTTTTGTTCTAAGATGCACACCAGTAATGCTTTTTTCTAAGGCATGTTTATAAAATTACTTAAATGTCCTAACTGAACTATGGCTTAATCCTGGCTTAAGCTAAACCCTGTCTGTGAAACTGGGCCTTTATTTTTTACTTCGGATGGCAGTTTAATTGAGGACAATGGTTGGACGTTTTTATGAATATTTATTTGAAAGTTATATATTATAATAGATTATGCTAATATTTTCACTTTCGAATAACAATCAGTGGATAACTTCTGCTAGAAAAAAAGCTAGAACACATATCAAAAAGGTAAATTCAATTTTGATTTTATGTTGATTTTCTGCTTCATAATTTGGTGTGCAAGAATTTTCTTTTTGTCTTTTCAGATGCCTTTGGTTGGAATATCAGCGGGAGTGTAAAGAGACACAAACAGCAAGATTCAGCCAAACCTGTGGTGACAAAGGAGGAAGTGCTCAGAAAATGCTGCCAATTCAGGCTACAGATATTTATCAGGAAGTATTGTGTGCTTTCTCACACACACACAGGCTCATTATACATATGAGCCTACAATACTCTTCTACATATGTGACACAGATCTCATTATACATACTCATGTAGCAGTTTACAGTCAGATCTTGTACTTAACTCTTGGGCAGAACATGAAAGCTGTACACCACATACCCAGTTATTTTTTTCTAAACCCCTAAAGAAGCAAAATAAAACCATTTCCTGCTCCAGCATCCTCTGAGCAGAGCATCTGCGTTAAACGACCGTAAAACTGTCTATATCAGGACTTCCTCCAATTCTCCTTTGAAGGGCGTCTTCCTGGGAATGCCGATCCCAAACTGAAAGGTAGGAATTCCTGCTGCGGGGAGCAAACACGGGAACGTGGGGACCACACGGACGCAAGGCACAAATGGGAGGTTTCCTCTTCTCTTTTCACACTGGCACAAACCTCTCACTCCATATGGACGTCAGACAGACCTCATGTGTGTGACACCATGATCAACAGACTCATTGACACCCAGATTTACTGCCCTAATCAAATGGAATAAACAAAGGGAGCTGATTTCAAAAAGCTCTTGGCAGTTTGGAGAGGTTTCTGCACGGAACGTGGCTGTAAAAGTCATTGTTAGATTATCGCAAGGAGAAAAATGAAAAAAAAAAAACCTGCACATGCAAAGTCTCTTTTTTTATCTTTCAATATGAGCAATGACATAAACTGTGCAGAAGCCAAGCCTGAATCCTCAGCCATAGTTTTCCAAGACACACAAATAAATAATAGGCAGTGTGCGCTAAACAAAAAGACACACTTGAACGTAGCATTGCATTATTGGCTCTGTTCTTCTGCCGTTGTCTGGCATGCATCAGCTTCATGGTCATTGGGTTTAAAGATGTTTTAACACACTGCATGAAATTTGGGATGAAATAATCAAACCATCCATAGTTATCAGTAGGTCCACAGAGATTCTGTGTCTCAACATCCGTTTGTCAATCAATCATGTTTGTTTATTAAATATTTTAAGTAGTTCCTGTTAGTTCTGGTTAACCATGTTGTTGCTTTTTATTTTCCAAATAGTGCAGAATATGTTAAAAGAAGGCCCAAGATACCATCTAAGCCTAAGCATTAGTAATAAATTAAACTGTTTTACCACTTTAAATACTTGATTTCTGAGTTTAGATTGTAGAAGATAGACTGGAAAAATGTTGTTGTGATGTAAATATGCAGACATTATTTCAACTTTAAAATCTACTTAAATATGTATTTACTTTTGTGATTTATAACGGTGTCTCAAAGTAGAAAACTGAATAGATTCTTGCAATAGATTTCAAAAAAGTATAACATTTAATTAAATCTTCCTAAACCTACATTTACAATGCACTGTTGTTGCAGTTATATTCTTCTTTTGCGTTTTGAGTTAATTTTCTACAGCTCAAAAGTTACTCTCCATAATTGTGTTTTGTGCACCAAAAATGAAGGTAGTCGTAGTTAGTTTCCAAAAATGATCAGTGATATCGTATATTCATAATCAATTTAGATGTCATTTAGTTTTACTATTTTAAATACAATGACAATTGCAAGATGCACATATTTTGGATAGACATATTTAAAACTGTTTAAATTTTAATTCATTTTATACTTTTTTACTAAAAAATTCTTCAGTGTACAGCTTTTTTTCTCAGGGTGCCATAGGTGAGAAACAATTGGAACTTGTTTAAAAAACATGTTAATGGAAAACACCAAGGAAACCTGCGCACCATCAAATCTATCCAACCCATCTAACCATACAGGAAGTAGACAGGAGGAACATGTCTGTAGACACAGAACAGCTCAGTCTGTCATTGGCTTAACATTGATTGATTTCTAAAGTTTCACACACTACCGGTGTCTGCGTGTATAATAAAAGGGGAAAGAGGAGAATCTTTCAGTTGAGAGGATGCACTCCAGGCCCTCTCCAGCGTAAAGTGACACGCTCACAGCCTTCAAGACTCCAGCAGCAGACACACAGGGACAGTTTGGACCCAAATGCCCAAGCTCAGTGTTTCGATATGGCCCCTAGACAACTTTTAAACACCAAACTTGCCGTCGCGCTCACAAACCCCTCCACTGTAGCGCCAGCGGAAACTCGTAATAAGATTAGTTGGTGTGCGCAGACATTACTTCGCCATGACTAAATGTGCGCTCTTCCTGCACACAGACTGCTGTGGAAAATTCAGGGAGCTCCTGCTTAAGAGAGGGAGAAAAGAGAGCCGTGAAGGACTTCTCTCCACGACCACATTTCTCCAGAGAGAGCTGCAGCTCTTGAAATTGCGCAGACAGATCCGAAAGCGTCTGGCAGAGTGTCTTTGGAAAGTGTGCGGACACTTTAAAATAGCATTGCTTTTAGTTACAAAATATCAAAAAAGATAACATTCCTTATACTTTACACTAGATTTTGAATGCTTGCATTTAACATTTAAATCTGGTTGCCTGTTCTATTGAACCGATGGTTCCTCTTTTAAGCAATTTTATTGAAAATGCAGAAATATAATGACACAAAAGATATAATGGTGCATTAGGGATTGGAAAGCATTGCTTGATTACATTAAACTAGATTTTGCTGATTTTTACTTTTTGCGTTAAATTGTTTATACTTAACTGGCTGTTTGATCAAAAATGATGTTCCTCTTTTAACACATTTCAGGGCAAATACTGTAATATTAAGGTGAAAAAATACTGAAATGGCAAATAATATTCTTACTAATCAAATTTGATTGGTTATTTGTTGTATCACTGAGCATTTTAAATGCCTTGTGTTTGAAATAATGTCTATGTAAGACTCTAAAACATATTACAATGGCAAATCTATCCAACCCATCTAACCATACAGGAAGTAGACAGGATGAACGTGACTGTAAACCTTACGTGCAATGTTTCCAAAACTTCAAAACAGAAGGAAATGGCATCCAAAGTGGCATTAGATTTAAAGAAAGATGGCAGTAAAGCAAAATGTATCATTTTAAATGATAATACGCTAGTTTAAAATGAAGACAAAAATATGTGAACACATGCTCCTTATCAGAGTTGAACATGAACTAGACAAACTACACCAGGTTACTATGCTAAGACACTTGTGGTGAACTTGGGGACATCTTGGGTTAGTTTTGAGGAAACTCTAGCATCATCTGCTATCTGAGGTCTATACATATAAGTCTCCAAACACATTTTGGGCTCACAAACATTGATCTGCTCTAATTATATTAAATAACCCTCAGCATATCCAGATGCAGGGGTAACATCAGCTCTAGGGCTGAACTGAAGTTTCTTTGTTTGCCCCAATGACTCATTTTCAATATGCTGTCTGCTGCCAGTTTCAATCCGGAAGCGCATGGCAATTAGTCTGCTGCTGTTTCCAGACAAACCAGAAACTCTACTAGTGCGTTTAAAGCGCCAGGAGCCAAATTTCAGCCTTTTCTAGCAGCCCTGCTTGTAAAAGTACAACCAACAAAATCTTTGAAATATCCATCGCGAAATCGTGAGCTCAACAGGTATTCAAACTTTCCTACGCCGTGCGTAAACGGTGCGTAAATTGCGTGTAAGTAACGGGAACTGCGGACACTTGAAGTGTCTTCTGTGTCTGTTATTGCTAAACGAGATCTACTCGTTTTTAAGCATGAATTGCTATAGAGCCGTACACATTTAGGTCTCAAACACCACTTCTAAACACTTCAAACAGCTCCGTCATTTGGACACGTTCATTCTTTTTGGGGGGATATCAGGTTTCCGCCGTGTACTTTGGAAGGTTTCTTCCTTTCAGTGTTATTATGAAGTAATTACACATATAAAAACATGTATGACGCGTTCGAATAGCACGGATGCATTATCCACATACCTGTGCGTAATGGTCAGGCTTTTGGGGTCCTTCTTCGCTTTTTTAAAAAGAATTCCGTATAATGCGCTGTTTTTCCATGCTGTCGGCCGTCTCGGCAGCTCTCAGTCGGACTGTAATGGGATCCCGACTGTTTTCTCTCTCTCTTTCTCTCTCTCTCTGAGCAGGAAGTTGGTGCAGGCAGACAGCGAGCCGGCTCACTTCCTCTCGCCGTGCGCTATTCCCCAGGCGCTCGGCCCGTCTGTGTAAACACGCTTTTCCTCCTCCAGTCACCATCCGACGCTCAAGAACACAAGCACACACGCGCTCGCACGCAGTATACTGTAATCCGAATCTGCTGCGAGCGGAGCGCACTGACGTCACCCTCTTCCTATCCGGGACCCGCCGGGAGGAGCCGTGTTCCTTCCTCTACACACATTTTGTGTGTGTGTGTGTGTGTGTGTGTGTGTGTGTGTGATTCTGACGTTTGGGGATCAAGTTGCTAGAAAATGTCCTCATAACTTTACGAAATCAGGGAGAGAAAAAAAGAATGTGGAAAAAAAGTCTTGAAGAGAATAAATAGGTCATTCTGTGAAATGGGTGGATTTTCTTTTTGAAATGCTGACTTTCGTGCATATTTAAAGGATTTTAAAAAATGGGTTAATGGCCTAATAATTTATATGTTGGCGAGATAAATTAATACCTTTTTCATTTGTAGCTACTATTACGGGGTCAGAAGGGTAAATGGGTTACTTGCCTTGCCCAATGTTATTTTCCCAATATTATAGACATTAAAAAAAAGTTAATTATATACTAGTAAATGACCGAATAAATACTTGCCAAAAATGCTTTAATGGCATTGCAAATGTCCAGTGCGAATGCAATAATGAATAATAATACAGCATAGGCCTGTATCTATATTTCTGTAGCCTACTACAAATAAATCTCTCTCTTGGTAAACGAGTGGCATGGGGCTCCACAGGGGGTGGAACCATCTTCCGATTTCCTGGAGGGATATCCACTGACAGGAAGCCGGATCCTTCAAAACACACACACACACACACACACACAATTGACCAGTCTCTTAACCTCGTTCTTTTGCAACAAAACTGTTGTGTTTTTTTATTTAGCTGATGTTGTATATGTACTGAATGGCTGATATGGATGAATAGGACTGAGTCTGTCCACTAGAGATGTTCATGCAGTGACATTTTAAGGGCATATGAAAACAATTATGGTCTCAGCAATTACCGTGTGTTTAAAACGTCTGTTTATTTTCCGCCATCTAGTGGAGGGTGAACCCATTACAACAAGCGCCTGTGAGCGTCCTGACAAGAACTGACGGCCTGTCCATCTTTAACAGTTCATGTTGAAATAATAAGAATAAGATTTAAAAAAATAATTAAATAAAGTTTTTTTCTTTTTTACGTTAGGACATTAACGTAATTACTGTAATACATATAATTAATTAGCATGCAATTAAAGCCAGGGGACTCTAAATTGTATGTATTTTTATTTTACGACCGTGATTTATCCACCATGTGGGTTCAATGGGAAAGGTTAGGCATCAAGCATCTTTTTATTAATTAATTTATTTATTTTGTCATCCTGGACCTGAAAGGGTAATAAGGGTAATTTGTTTTTCAAATTTAGATTTATTCATAATCTAAAATCTGAATGAACTGATGCATGGTTTGTTAGGATATGACAATATCTGGCAGAGACACAGCCTTTTGAAAATCTGAAATCTCAGGGTGAAACAAACAAACATATACAAATATTGAGAAAATCACCTTTAAAGTTGTCCAAATGTAGTTCTCAGCAATGCATAATATTAATCAAATGTTCATATATTTACGGTAGCAAATTTATAAAATATATTCATGGAACATCTTTAGTTAATATCCTAAGAAAAGAGAAATCTATCATTGTGTCTCATACAATGTATTGTTGCCAATTTTTTTTGTTATTATTTTTTATTATTTGTATTTTTAAGAACTAAAACATACAAGAACAGGGAAAAAAACATTGATACAGTCTTACAATGTACAATCATATATATAAATAACAAATAGGGATCTTTGGTTTGCATTCAACAGATATTATTGGCTATTGCTACAAGTGTTATGGCGCTACTTATGCCTGGATTTGTGGTCCAGGGTCACATTTGAGTTGTATGAACACCCTCAGCCACTAGAAGGCAGTAGTTCATCGTTTTAGCCATGGTTCGCTCTGAGAAGAAACTAAAACTACAACTCCCATGATGCCGTTCACCCGACCGGTGTCACGTGACGGTGTGGGTTAAAATCCATTCACAGCGCGAGCGGAGTGCTCTCTGTCTCAACCATGACTCCTGTGTCAGACCCCAGCTCTTTCTCCTCTCTCTCTAAGTGCGCTACCAAGCACTTAAATCTCATTTACCATGTAGACTTTGACAGGCACGCTCTCAAAGGGAAAGTCGCCCTGACTGTGGAAGTTCTGGAGGATAAATTCTCTTCTCTGGTACAGTTTTCATTTGCTTCATCAAAGCTGTCATTGTGTTCGCTTGACTTAATCACTGCATCTCACATGCACACCTATGTGTGCGTAAGATGCAGTGCGCTGTATGCTTTTATAATGCTATTATTGCTTTAGTTCATTTGTGTTAAGTAGGGTAACGTTACTATCATTTAATGCATTGTTTTTTTGGAAAAGAATCGCTACTAGTAGCTAATACTATTTAATTGTAAGAACTTCTATTTAGTGCTTAGCGTCTTATTACAGTAACAGTAGTTTCAGCAGGACTGGGTTACATTTTTACCTGAATTTGATACAGTAATTATATCCGCAGCGTAACCTGACGACTTGTAAGCGCATTAAAAGCGTGTTGCTTATAAATTTGATACATTTGCTCAACCATCAGCTTTTGCAAATGCATGTGCGTGTGCTTTGCTCGTCGCATTATCAATAATGTAAAATGTATATCAGCATTAATGAGTTTTATTAGTCACGTACTGTAAGTAGTTTACTGCACTTGACCTGAACTTTGATTTCGGGACCGTCCAGATCACATTGATAGACTTTTACATGAGCTTGCAGTACAGGTGCACCTTGTCAGAAGGTTTCTTATAAATCTAAACTTGCATAACTGCTATGCGTGTGAAGTGAAAGAAAATATGCCAAACATGGATTTGTATGAATTGTTTTGACAGGATGTGGCATGAACCATAAAATACCTATACTATGCCTATTTAAACATGAAATGTACAATGTTAAGTAGACTGTAAATGGACAGTTTGTGTTATTATATCTGTTATTTATCCTATCTTTCTTTCTATCGCTTTCAATACTTCTTTCTAGACACTGGACTCAAAGGACTTGAAGATCTTTAAGGTTTCTGCCAATGGCCAGGTTGCGCAGTTTACACTGGGGACTAAGCATAAATTTAAGGGCTCCCCACTAGAGATCACTCTGCCTTTTGAACTCTCACGGTACTGACACAAACACCTGGAAGATAGCAGTTTGTTTTTCTACTTCTAATATTTAAGTTATTTCTGTTATGCAATTCACTGCCAAAATAAATGTGCCTTGCATTCTATGCTTTGCAAACGACAACAACAACAACAAAAAAAATCCCTGTTCATTTCAATGCAAAGTTTTTCGTCATTGTATTAAAATGATCTGTCTTTGTGTTTCAGTGGCCAACATGTGATTGTGGAGATCGAATACGAGACATCTCCTAGTGCTACAGCACTGCAGTGGCTGACCCCCAAACAGACTGCTGGGAAAAAACATCCATACCTTTTCAGCCAGTGCCAGGTATATCCTCAATAGGGGTGGGTGATATGACCAAAATCTCATATCACCGTTTTCAATTACTTAAGTAAACAATTTTGAATAATTACAAACAATAGGAAAATAAATACGATTGAATAAAGAAACAAATTAAATGGAAAATGTCAATCTCAAGCTCTATTTGTCTACCAGATATAATTAACATTTAACTGACACTAGCAGCAGCAGGTATGTTAGACTGCTGTCACTTTAAGACTTAATGCGCAGTTCTGACACACATCTGATTTTCTCCCTACTGTTTATGTTCACTTAAGACATAGCCATGTATGTTAAGGGTTTATTTTAACGCTTGCCAAGATACCAAAATGTATGCATATATTTGATGCAACAAGACATTATAAAGTAGTTTTAGGTTTTCAAATCATTTATTTAAAATCGCAAGGCTGAATGCAAATTCTAAACTTTTGTAATGACTTAGCACCACAACATCACAATCATCCAAAATCGGTACCAGTTTATCTTCCTCCCCTACTTTTCACCATTTCTTATCTGTCCACAACTACACAGCACATGTGTGTGAAAACTTGTGGTTCATATGCAATTTCCTTGAGATTATATCATTTGTGCAATCTTGCAATACTGACCACAGTGTTTCACAGTCCTTATGTTTATCACATAGAGTCTATCTAGAGCTTAAGTGTTGTAGTAAGTTGTCAGTCCTAAAACTTTCCAACCTTTCTTATGGGTTTTTTGGGGTTTCCACTCTTCTTTTTGTATGGGTGCTATTCCATATACATTTTAAATCAAATGTGCCTCTTGTTTTCTTCCAAAGAGGCTGGCCAATCATAAGTGGTCATTTACATATAAAAGTCTACAGTTTCAAAGTTAGACTGTACCTGTAACAGTCTACAGTTACAGTTTCAAAAACAGCTTATTTTAATTGTAAAGGCCAAAAAAAACACATTATTTAAGATTTGTAATGAACAATGGACTCCGAGCTGTTGATTACACCTCAGGTTTGCATTATCAAGACATCGATCAGATGATATATTTCAAGGTATTTGTCTGGTTTTTGTACGCTATTGTAAGTAGGATTATTTCTTACACATCTCATGCAATGCCTCTGTTGTTAATACCAAAATGTAATTTTAGACGTATAATGAAGGCTTGAGCCATCGAGAAATGCAGCTGAGAAATGCAATTAATAACTAAATTATGAGTGTGTTTGTGTGCGTGACGGAGAGCGAGAGAGAGAGAGAGCTTGCTTATATAATAAAACATAATATTGTGGCAAATCATGGAAATGAGCTGTCATTTTTATCATATTGATTACTGTATTTATTTGTTTGACCAGTGTCATTGTGGGTTTTATTTTGCTGTTCTAAGAATAATAGAAACCATTTGGAGAAGTGATATGGAACTGTAATGTGGTCAAAGAGCTGCCTGGAACTACATTCTCTGTGCGGTTCACCAAAAATAATTTCATGCCTTAGAATGTTTGTCAGCCAATCAGATTCAAGCATTCAACAGCCCTGTAGTTTAAAGTGTGATAAACCTTTACTTACATTATAAGACGATTCCAATATAGCGTGTTTTATGGATTTGCAATGTGGTCAAATAAATATTTTTAAACTTTTACCTGTTAGAAAGAACATCCTGCCAGCTTGTGGCTGAAAACTTTCCAGCCCAGGTTTTTATAGTAGTGGTTTTCAGTTAATGAACATACTATGCATTTAAAACTATTGTATTGTTTTGTTTTTGACCTACTCTGACTGTCTCTACCTAAAACAGGCCACTCACTGTAGGACCATGGTGCCTTGTCAGGACACTCCATCAGTGAAGCACACTTACTATGCCCAGGTAACATGCATGACTAGCTCAAAGTGCTAATTATTTACTCAACGAAGCAGACCAAGAATAGCATGCCAATCTAAACTGAAAGGAAACTAATTAAAATCCAGTTGTCCTGCCAGTAACACTGGGAACATTTTTCTGTGTCTCAGGTGTCTGTCCCCAAAGAGTTGGTGGCATTGATGAGTGCATTGCGTGATGGTCAGGAACCAGATCCCAGCGACAGCGGCCGAGTCATCTATCGCTTCAGACAGCCAGTCAGCATCTTTTATTTTATTTTTTTATTTTATTTTTTTAAATGCATTGTTTTTTTTATGAAGTGTTGTTGTTGTTTTTTTTCAAATGCTGTTTTCATATCTTTTACTTTCTTCCAGGTCCCAATGCCCTCTTATCTCATTGCTATTGTCGTTGGTGCTTTGGAAAGCAGGTGATCCTTCTTCTGCTGTTCTTTCTTTCTGTTTTGTCATCGTTTTGATTTCAGAGGCACTCATAATTTCATGCGACCAACCATGTTTACAAATTCAGCATTCAGAATTCATTTCTGGCCGTTCTTACTTAATGTATATCTCATTCACATTAGTTGGCCAATCATAGGAAGTCATTTATATACAGAAAAGTACAGCTGTGTTAATTCAAAGCGCCATAAAAGGGTGGAAAAAGGTCATGTACACTGGTGGTCAAAAATGTATATATATTTTTTCTAAAACATTTACATTTGACAATAACAAGAAAACAAAATAACTCAAAGAAAAAAAAAGAAGATAGGGCTATTTATTTTAAAGCATAGCCTACACAATAAGTTTAAGTGCGGAGCAAATACCCACAGTTTTCATAGCTTTCTTATGAACAGATTCAGAAATCAGATTAAAGTAATTCTCTATGTCTATCTTGCAAAAAAATTTGCCTACAACAATTTACAAACAAATGATTACCATAACCACACACACACACACACACACGTCTGTATTTACACATACATACAGTATATGTATACGTGTGTGTGCATGGCTGTGGTCATCATTCGTGTGTTAATCGCTGTGTGTGTATGTCTAATAATAATAATCACATTCTATTCCCCGATTGCATCTATATAATTGGAGGTAATTTTCTCAAATCTGTCACATGGGTCCAATGATGGCTCTGACATGAAAGATGACAAAAAGGGCAATTACTACAAATAAGATTTGAGATATGTGTATATATCAAGGAAAAAAACATGTAACATGGGCAGCACTAACGCATTTAATTTGTTTGCTAGTGTTTGCCAGCCCTCTCTCCTGCCTTTGCAGCATTTGCTGTGTTTCCCGGTGTCTTTATTAAATTCTCCATAACCCTATAATAAAAGCTTTTGCTCCGCTTGAGAAAAAAATTGAGCTCGCTCTTTTGTCGTTTCGTCAACCAATCGAAGGGGTTGTGATTAGTGTTTCTACTATTGATACATATCGCCATAAACCAACGCACAAACACGCAATAATCCTAGACAACTCAATCCAGCTATACTAATCATCAATAACAGGAGTGCTCGAAGAACCAAATTAGCCACATCATAATTATTATGATGATCTCATCTTAGATGTGTCAATTCATCTCGGATGTATCAAGCGACGTACGAAGAACGGACCTGAGTAGTGCTTTTGTCTAAGGCATGTTTATAAAAATTGCTTAAATGTCCTAATTGAACTATGGCCTAATCTTGGCTTAGGCTAAACCCTGTCTATGAAATATAAGAAAATAATATATATATGTTTTAAATAGTAAAAATATTGCACTTTTAATTAAATAAACACAGCCTAGCTTAGCATATGAGAAAAATCTTAATAATTCCAAACATTCAAGATTTATGTGTATATATCTTTCAGATGAGGTGTAAATTATCATTGTTTGTGGTTTACAGGGAAATCGGCCCCCGATCCAGAGTTTGGTCTGAGAAGGAGTATATAGATGAGGCAGCATTTGAGTTTTCTGAGGTGAGTGGATTCTTATCTGAAACACTAGATAGCACTTCTGAATGTTAGACATGTGGAAAGATTGTGACAAATCTATCTTACACCAGTCCTCACGCCTTGCTTGCGTTTGCAGTCTGATATGACTTACAGATAACACTGTTTTCTTCTGTATGTTCATCAGACTGAGATCATGTTGAAGACGGCTGAGAGTCTGGCAGGGCCGTATGTGTGGGGCCAATATGATCTCCTGGTGCTGCCTCCGTCTTTTCCTTACGGGGGCATGGAGAACCCCTGCCTCACATTTGTCACTCCCACTGTCCTGGTCCGTTTAAATTTCTTTTCATACATATTTGCAGACCTTGCAACTATTAGATGCATTCACACATGCAAAGCCACATTTAGAGACTGAAAGTAACAAGTTTTCAGTCTCAGACGGTCTGTGAACTTGGTCGGATTCTGAACAGGTCCTGTGAACTTAGAGTATAAAACATATTAATTAATGTGCTACAACATTATATGAAACTAGTTTGTAATGTTTGGGCTCAGGATTTTTAGAAGAAACTAAACCTTTTTTTAAAATTGTTTGTTGAGCTTCAAAAAAATAAATAAAAAAAGTTTATGACACTGAAGACTTCAGTAGTGGCTGATAAAAAAAAATTATAAAAAAAATCAGCTTTAAAAACGCATTATAATAAAATATAAAACAAATAATATTTCACAATATTCAAGCGTTTTCTGTATTTTTGTTAAAATGCAGCCAAAGCAAGACACTTTTATATTATTCTGTATTGTATTTATTTAATGCTAAGCAATGCATTTCTGTAATAATAATTGGTCAAAAAGTGTAATATCCCTGAATTTTGTTCATGTTTGTGGAATATAAATCTGTCTTTATAATTAATTACTTAATTGCTTAACAGAAAAATCTAAAACAAAGATAAAATAAAGATAGAAAATAAATGAAAGTAATAAAACTTGTGTTTGATGTTTGTGTTTTCAGGCTGGAGACAGATCCCTCGCCGGTGTAAGTCGGTGTAAGCAACAAAACAATTTTAGGTTGATGGCTGTGAATTTGTTCTAAATCACATATGTATTTGGTCTTGCTGAAGGTCATTGCTCATGAGATCTCACACAGCTGGACGGGAAATTTGGTGACTAATAAGACCTGGGAGCATTTCTGGTCAGTCCGAATATCAGAATATGCAAAAGAGGCATCTTTCGGTTGTAATGATCAATTAATGTTGTGTAGATCTTGTTTTCTGTGATATGACCCCTGTAACAAGCGAAGACTTTCTCTGCAGGTTGAATGAGGGTCATACGGTGTACATTGAGAGAATGATCGCCAGGTCTATGGAGAGTGAACAGCTCAGGCAGTTTAAAGGCATCGGAGGCTGGAAAGAACTTCAAGAGTCTGTAAGTCACACATTTATCTGATATCTTACAGGAAATAGCAGTTGATTATACACAAATCCTGTCAAATTATGCAAATGATGCCCTGTACTGCTGTGTCAACTAGTTTTTGCCATGTTTGGTGATTTTCTGTTCAGATTTTCTCATGCAGTTTATTGGCAAGGCAAGTCACTGCTGTATCATTTTGTAGGTCAAACAGTTTGGAGCGAATAATGTGCTCACAAACCTGGTCCCGAATTTACATGAGGTGGACACAGATGAAGCCTTCTCCTCTGTGCCTTACGAAAAAGGGTTCGCTCTGCTTTACCACTTGGAGGAACTGATGGGAGGTCCAGGTACACACCCAAAATAAATTCTCTCCCTGTGCCAATACTGCTTAAAGTAGATCAAGAGTTAAAGGTTTCCAAACAGGTTTCTTTCATCTTTTTAACACAAAATATATTTTGAAGAAAGTGGGTAAACAAATAGTGGATGGATTTTCCAAGATCAGTCTATATACAATATTAACAGACCCTATTCAATTCATGTTTTGAAAGATTTCAATATATGAAAACATATTTTAACATATTTCAACTTGAAATGAACTCACTTAAAGAGTTATTTTGAATAATTGTACCAACGTTTTAGAATTTTTAAATAATGTAAATATAACTTTGTTTGTATGTTTGCTGGTTTTTATTGTATTTGTAATAATTTAGTATTAGTAATAAGTTGTTTTTGACTTAAAAATAGCCTAAGATGCTGACATGGCATTAAATAAAAATACACTACTACTACAAAATTAGCAAGAATAAAATTAGTTAATACATAATGTTTAAATTAAATCTATATACAACCAATAACATATATTTAAATGCATTAAAAAAGATATAAATATATCTTGAACTATTTAAAGCAAGACAAAAGTTAATTATAATATTTATTATATTAATCATTAATTGTATATTATTTACTATGTGTCAAATTATTATATATACAATGTATACATTTTAAAAATGATAAAAGGAAAATGGTCTTTCTCTGCCTTTAATTAATAGAGGTCTTCATGGGTTTTGTGAAGTCTTATATTCAGCTGTTTGCCTATGGCAGTGTTACCACAGAGGAATGGAAGAACTATCTGTTCACATACTTCAAAGACAAGGTGAGAAGTAATGCACTCAGTATTTAAATATATACATGAAGAATTATTGTATGCAAGATGCCAAATAAAGCCCAATAATATGGGAATACACAATATTGTATATTAATGTCAGGATATATAGATAGATAGATAGATAGATAGATAATAGTAATTTGAAACCATTCATGATGGGATTAAACAGATATCTTATTAGAGTTCTAAAGAACATTCTATTTCCTGTTTAAATGTCTCTGATTGTTTCTTTGTCAGGTGGACATCTTGAATAAAGTGGACTGGAATGGATGGATGCACACTCCAGGAATGCCCCCTGTCAAACCACAGTGAGCACTGGAGCACACGTTTGGAGTGTGTGTGTGTATGTGTGTGAGATTTTTATTTTAACTTGTCCTCTTTGTGCACAGGTATGATACCACTATGGCAGATGCCTGCACTGCTCTGTGTCAGAGATGGGTGAAAGTAAGTCTTTCTCCTACTAATCCACACCTAAACCTTTCGCAGTTTTGAAGCTTCTCTAAATAACATTGATTTTAAAGCTAAGCCTCCTCTTTCTCTATTAAGGCAAAGGAAGAGGACCTTGCAAGTTTCACTGCGGCAGACTTGAAGAAACTCAACTCTCCTCAGCTCATTGAGTTTGTGGCGTTGTTGCTCCAAGAGGTACTAAATGAGTTGAAACGGGTGAAAAATTATATATATGATTATATATGAAGATATATATATGTATATGTGTGTGT
>JAUMHI010000037.1:3778113-3794289 GCA_032359435.1 Enteromius unitaeniatus | reverse complement strand
TGTTTTAATCCATTAGTCTCGATATGCAGTGGTGTAGTTCACATTAATCACCACAGGAGGGCGTAACCTGTTTTAATTCATTAGGCTCGATATGCAGTGGTGTAGTTCTCATTAATCACCACAGGAGGGCGTAACCTGTTAAAAATGAATTAGACTCGATATTCAGTGTAGTTCACAAAAATCTCCACTGAAGGGTATGTGATTGTGATTATAATAATTGGACTTGATTTCCTTCAACGCAATTCACAAAAGTAGCTAATAATCCTTGAATCATAATTAACAATATTTATTTTGTTCACATTGCTATTTATTTTTTTGAACAATTATTCCATGCAAGCTGCTCACCTCTAAAACATCGGGTCTCCTCTGATGACGTCAGTTTGATAGCTTGGGCATGAGTGTGACAGCATTAACCATGCCCCTTCAACCATCAGTGTTCATTCCTGAAAGAATGCCTACTTTAATACATCCAGTCAATTATCTGTAGAAAAGGAAGCCACACCCTCTAGTTTACTCATTCAACATTCTATTTCTCTCAGACATACACTGTAATACAGGAGTAAAATCAACTGCAATCATTTAGATCAAGTGAGTTGTAATTGCATAGAATAAACACTTTTTATCTTCATTACTGTTCATACTCAATTAGATTTAACGTGTGTCAATCCCACTATTCTCCACAAGGGTAACACTTATTCAGACATTTTTAAAATTGAATATGAAACGACTTAATTAACAGTAAGGAGAAGGGCAGACAGAACTATAACTACTCATAACTATATTGCATTCAAAATGTTACGGTCATAAGCACCCACAGCTCGATAAAATAGCTAATTAAATATTCATTTTCCACAGTCAATTACCATCATTTTGTGTTCAAAAGGTGTGTTCAGCTTGACTCCAATTTAATGTAATTTAATATAGTCGTTTGTTTGCTGCACAGTAAAGAAAGTTTTTTCCAGTTTAAAGAAAGTCCTAGTGGCTCAAATAATAAAGGGTGGCGGTTTAATCATGGTGTACTGAGTTCAAAGCCCACTGTTGCTTATGTTAAATCATTCTCATTACGTCCCACAAATTCATTCAAACAGCATCAGAATGTTGTGATGGGCTGGTGGACGAGCTCATTTTACATTCAAAGCCAACTGCAGATAATCACACTTTAGCTAGCTCAGCTGTAGCACAGGTCACATCCACATGTTGACATCAAAATATATGTTCCTGCATGCACTCCAGCAAGAGCTCTGTGGCTGTCTCCTCCAGGATCAGTGGTTGCTGGTTCAATCCCAGCCATGTCTCATGGATATTAATGTGTTGTGTGAGTTGTGGGGTAAAACCAGCATAAAAGAACAATCCCTCTAAACCACAAAGTTTAATAACTACTATATTCTTATGAGCTACACCTTAAATCTTACACATAACAGATAATGATCTGGGCCAGTGGCTGGCACTCATGCAGGGAACACAAGGGTGTCTTTCATGAAAGAATTATCCTAAAAAAAACCCCACACAAATAAGACCAATAAAAATACCTTTTATTTTACTTCTTACTTATGGTAGACGACAAATAATGACTCATGCATTGCATTTGATACTCACTAGAGAGAAGGCCAGAGTATTGTGGCAATAATGTGTATTGGCAGTGTACATGCATTTGCCCTGTGAGAGCAAAAAAATATGAAATGAAGCAGCTCTGCTACAGCTGATATAAAATAAACTACAGCGAATATAAAATAATGCGAAAAAGATTTATACACGTGCATGCAGGCATTTCCAATCTGCAAAAGATCATCAAAATATCTAGCATAAAAGTCTAAGCTCTTTAAACAAAGAAACAAATAGCATAACGTTATTGCAACATGCAAATGTTAATATTAAAATTAGTGCCACCTTTTGCAACAAGTGATTTGTGGCTCACAGGTAAGAGTGCTGCCTCACGATTCACAGGTTGCTGGTTTGATCCCAGTCAGATCGCTGTAGGATAAAGACATGTGTAATCTTTCCATATGTGTGAATATAACTGTTAATAGATGTCATAAGTAGATATATACTCACATGAAATGCATCATGAATTCCCATTTGAAAAACTAGTTTAGTTCATATTAATGGAGTCTCAAAATAGCACAGTTGAGTACACTTAGATGATCTTAAGTTTATCTTAGTACTAAAAAATAGTTTTTTTTTAAAAACTGTACAGCTTTGTGAAACTGTACAGATTTTACAGTACACATATACATGTGTGACGACCAAACTAACGTGATGGTAAAACAAGGGCGCAGTTTTCCTTCCGCTCCACTAGGCGGAGTCACTGAGCGTCACTTTTTAACCTTGCACCATCAGATCCATAGAGCTTGAAATTAGATTTTTTTTAATTCATGTCGTTTAAAAATACCATAAAAGTACAGCTTCTGCAGATGACAGCTCTACGACACTCTTAATGTCTCCCAAATACAGCCCGTTAGCAAACAAAACTAAAACAAACTGCAGGAATCGAGTGCTTATTTCTGTATTCAAGCGCAACAAAAGTTTGTATTGCTGTAAGTTAGTAGTGTTTCAGTTGTTGTGACAGCCAGGGCTGATTTCTCTCCGTGATGCTACACTAAAAATGTCTAATTATTATAAACTTTAGTCCAAACCACCGAGAACACGTTATAGCAATAAACACGCGTACAACTAAATTGTTTAGTTTAATCATGGTCACTTTTCAAACAAACAAAAATATTGTAAATAATATGAAAAAAATCAGGGGATCATAATATAATACTTGGGTTAAGATTTATATAATAATTTACTAACCCTCCAGACCTATATGAGTTTTTTTTCTTTTGTTGAACATAAAAGAAGATAACCAAACAGTTGCTTGTAGCCTTCAATAAAATGGCATAAAAATGCTAAGTTGATGGCTGACGTTACCAGTAACTGTTTGGTTTCCAACATTATTAAAAAAATATTTAGATATTAATTTGGGTTTGAAATGTTTTTAAATGATAACATTTCAGGTTAATGAAGTCGTATATATATATATATATGTAATGCAGTTCAAGGTGTTAATTACATCCTCCACCAGAGGGAGACATTACACCACAGGAGCCCTCTGTATGTTTAGCTGGGGTACAGTTGGCACTGGACTGAGTTAAATTAACACACTAAATAATTAATAACTAAAATAATTATTCAACTTTTAAAATGTTATGTCCTTAAGACACACAAAACAGCATAAACAAAAACAGACAAAGATGCATATGCAGATTTAATAAAGTCTACATAAGCACTCGACAGTAATGTAGCCATTTTACACATTTATAGACATGAACAATGCATGTTTGTACATTTAACTGTATTTTTCTTTTCATAGTATGTGCATTTACAGTAAACCGGGCTGAACCAGTGCTGCTGAAAA
Source organism: Enteromius unitaeniatus (assembly GCA_032359435.1). Classification (NCBI taxonomy): domain Eukaryota; kingdom Metazoa; phylum Chordata; class Actinopteri; order Cypriniformes; family Cyprinidae; genus Enteromius; species Enteromius unitaeniatus. The sequence continues at coordinate 3,790,892 of JAUMHI010000037.1, read as the reverse complement.
CAAGAGAACATCAAGCAGGAGTGACACTGTTTAAATAGATCGGGCTCTCCAGGACAAGGCGGAAAGAACAACATGCCTCTTTTGTCAAAGCCCCACAGACCTTAAAGTGGGCAATTCAAAATTCTGAAGGGTAAGTTTCACAAGAAAAAAAAGATGGAGGGGAAAAAGTTATCTAAGCCATTACGTTCCTTCACAATAGCTCTGGTTGAAGTTGTGCCTCTTCTGATCTTCTCTCAGCTGGACTTCTGCTTTCCAGCCTGTCTTCTCTGATCTCCAGTCATCCGAGAGGCTTCTGCCAGCCTGCGAGCTGTCAAAGTAGCCCTGGAATCAAACGCCACCTCATGCTCAGCTATGATCAAAGGAACACAGGTAAGGCAGCCACAGAGACACATACAATTGGCATCTAAAAAAGTAAGCCGTCTACCCTCACACCCCTCCTTCCCTCCTGCTTTTTTATCTCCTGACTACTCTGACACCGAGAGGAGAAACGTGGAGCACATTGATCAGAATAAAGCAAAGTGATCAGGTTTTGAAGATGTGGGGGGAAGTTTGTTCTTGCCAGAAACTTTTGGACAAAGGGAATTCTGGGATAGAGGTGAGGGTGCTGGGTAAAGGGACACTTAAAACGCTTCAAGTTTTTTTTTTCTGGCTTTGAACTATCTTTTCCCTGCTTATAATCCTCTAAACACTGTCTCAAGTCAAACACATCTTTTATTTCTTGACAAAATGACCACACACATGAAATATATAGATGGGGCTAGTTGTCACAAGGGAAGTATCTCACCAAATACAAGGTTCGAGTCAAAGTATACAAATGTGTTTCCACTGGTTTTAAATACCTTTGAATATCATTTTTTTTACTATTATAATCTTAAACTTAGCCCTTAAAACTTCACATTTTTTTAACTGGAGAATAATATCTAATAAATAAATCAATATAAAAGGAATTCAGAGTTCTTAACTGGAAATTAATATTAAGATTCAACAAAGACCCATTAAATTGATCAAAGGTGAATTTAAAGGCATTTATAATGTTACAGAAGATTTTAGTTTTTAAAATAAATACTGTTTATTTGAACTTTTCATTCCTTGACGAATCCTGATAAAAAAAAAATCACAGTTTTCACATAAAAATTCATTTTTGCATTACATGAATAAATTACATTTTAAACTATATGAAGACTTTTTAAAAAATGTAATATTACTACTGATTTTACTGTATTTTGATCAAATAAATCAATCTTTGCTGAGCTTTCGTAAAACATTCATAAAACATAAAATTTTACAAACGCCCAAATGACGTTTCTAATGTGGCATTTAACTATATCACTTTAATAATGACGACTCATATGACATTTGAATCATCACAGTAGGCAAAACAACTACTAATATGGACACTTTGTGGTTTAATGTTCTCTCTTAAACACACAGACACACAACATAACTGGAAAAATATGCATGGCACTAAAATAATATATATCAAACAGTTAAAGTCAAGACAGTTATACAATTTAAAAGCCAAACACATCTCCACTCAAAACTCTGATGTCAGGACAAAATCTACCATAAAGACCAGGACAAACTCAATTCAATATATATGTTCTTATGCTAGAAAATATAGATATTTTTAATTCATGAGACCAGAAGAAAGCAAACGTGCATTCAAACGTGCTTAATGTGCATTCAACACGTAAGAAACAACTTTATCTTTATAATTAGATATTGTTTATCTAATAATGATGGAGGTTATATTAAAACATCTTACTTTCTAGGTTCAACATGTATGTCAAAGTGTTGAGACTTCCCATTTGCACCCGGTTCCATGGACGGAGAAAAAGAGGAAACAGATAAAGATTTATATTGGATGGAGTCTTGCTGATCAAGAGATCAACCAACCGCTGATTTCACAGAGGAAAAACCCTGCGGCCGACAATCACAGGTAATTTCTATCTTTCATTAAACTTAATCTGCCACACACACAAGAACTATTCATCTAACTGGCTACTTCTGCTACGTGTTTATGATAAAGATACCACACAGAAGTGTATGTCCAGTGAGGGGGTGCATGCTATTATATGTTATGAGAGACCAGAGATATGCAGAAATGTGTGACCCTGGATGGCTAAACCACTCATAAGGGTCAATTTTTCGCAACTCATACAAGTCTTTCCATTGATGCCGAAGTATAACTATTTAAAAAATCTGAAATCTGATAGTGCATAAAAATCTAAATACTGAGAAAATTGCCTTTAAAATGATCCAAATGAAGTTCTTAGCAATGCGTATTACTAATCAGAAATTGCATTTTAATATATTTTCGGTAGGAACCTTTTCAGATTTTTGATAAAATGTATAATTTTGACCAATACAATGTATTTTTGGCAATTGCTACAATATACCTCAGCAACTTTGTGGTCCAGGGTAACATTTAATGGTCTTATTTAAATAACACACATACATTATCCAGATTTGCCAGTTTATTACAGAAATAATTTCTGAAACAAATCTGCTTAAGGACAACGTCAAAATTGGGACACATTAAGGCTTAATATTTCAATGAATATTGCAAAAACTGCATTTTGTCCTTTAATACAAAGTAAAAATGTTTTCTATAATTTTAATGTTACTTTATAATAAATATTTTATGAGTAAAAATAAAATGTATACTGAAGTAGTGGATGTTAAGTACCTTTTTCTCTGAAGGTACTGAAGCATTTACAATTATGCAATAGACATATGCTTTTGTTTGTGCAGCTCAGTTGGCATAGGTTAAATTTTAAAAAATGCTTAAACTAATAATATGTTTAGTTTAAATACTAAGATTTGATATGAATACAACTGTTTGCGAAATGTAAAACAGATCTTTTTAGAGGAGCTTTCTGAAGTAGGCCTATCTGCTCTTGTTTAATGCATTTCTAGTAATCGCTTTGTGTTTCCAATTCGTGTCTACAGCAACAAAGTGACATGGCAGAAAAGGAAAACTATTAAAAAACAAAAATGGGGAAGCGGTAGCCTCAGCCACATTCTTTGATAAACTTCCTCTATTGGGGCTCATCACATATATAGTTTTACATACAGGAAATTCCATCTATCATGGGATTTTTTGCACCCATTTCTTGTTTGTACAGGATGTGGTTTCTTTTGCACTCATTTTAAAGGGTGCCACTTATGGGGGCGGGGGACGGGGCATTTTAATCGAGCGCATGAGTGACTGTCACAATCACAACACGAGGTATGACTTTGCAAAAACGGCACATTGATTTATATTTGCCAACTGAAAAGATTGTTCAAAACCATTATCCATATAAGGGTGATTGAAAAGCATGTAGAAAGAAAATAGTGTGCAGTGGGATGAATGCACCCAGGTGGAAAACACCTTTCCTAAACATCTTTTTTCACTATGCACGGCAAAATTTCACATGTGCATTGACAATCGCTTGAGATAAAGCGATCAAAGATTTAATCATTTTTAATGTTGCACTTTTCTGGTATTGAGAATCATCGTATGCATTTTAAGACAAAATACTGCAGTTTTGTTACTCGTTTAAAAAAAACAAACAACTAAATGACAATGTACATGTAAATAGACTGCATGTAATAATTGTAATATTAATATATAATAATATATATAATATATTATAATATATATATATATATAATATATTCATATATAATATTACATTTATGCACTTTGGGATCATAAAATATCTGCTTCTGCTGAAAAACACATTTCCTTTAACCTTTAATTTCTTCAAATAAGACATTATTTTTTCAAAACATTGTAAAAGTAAATTCTAAAACATAAATAATTAAAATAATATCTATAAACATTGGAAATAGAGCTTCTTAGAGCTAGTTAGTTGTTTAAGAAAAATATAATAATAAAATAAATATGGATATAAAAAGAAAGAAGAAAAACTCAAACTTTGTGGCCAGGAAACAAACATTACCATATTTAGCAGTGTTGTAACCCTATGACAGACTTTACGTAATGTTGCATGACAGGAGAGATATACATAAAGCAGAAGTGCCGGGCAGTCGACGGCCAATAATGCTGAGCGTCTGAAGAGTAGCATATGGGAATCTTTCATGAGACCACAAGATGCAGACTTTTACTTGAAATGGTCAGAAAGGAAAGAACACACATGGAGATATCAGAGACAGATGAGCAAGAACAGGAGCCATCCAAAGATTAATGTCATTTATATGAAGAGAGAGAATGAGTGAGAAATTGAGAGCGGGAGATTCGCAGGTGTTGATCAGTGTCAGGTGGCACGCAAAGGTGATCCGAGACACAGACAAGGTGAAAATAGAGAGAGAAAGGTATCTAACATTTGAATGACAATGAGATAATGGATAAGTAAAATCTGAGACATGAGGTGTGAGGGAGCAAGATGAGAAAATGTGTGCATAAAGTTAGGAAATAGGACATGGACCGAAGAGAACACCATCATGACTTTAGCTCCAGATGAAGAGTTAAGAGTACCCTAGTTTACATTTGTATGTATTTAAATACAAATATTAAATTAAATATTATGTATGTCATGTTCAGATTTATATTTAGCAAATAATTCTAAGATGTCTTTTTATATATTATTTTACAGTAATTTTATTACAATATAGACATCCTACAAAGGGACAGCTAGGCCTAAAATATTGCATAGAATGATCATGTTATTAGAAACCGAATATGTTTTGATCTTGATTGGTTTTTGAGATTGATGAGACAACTTGAAATGTAACAGAACTGATGAGTGATGTGTGCAACTTATAGAGGGATGTGCGCAAGACAAAGAGCGAGTATCGTGTGTTTGTGTTGAGAGGAAGTCGGGCAGTGTGCCTCACCTCTGATTCACACAGCTTTGCTTGCTCAATATCTGACCATCGCCCACCCAGCTCTGTAAGGTCACAAGATAACCACAGTCCTGAGAAAGAGAGGAGTGGACAGATGCAGGATGTGCATTTTTACATGCAAACAAAAGCTTGTTAGCAACAGAAACAATAACAGTGATTAAAATATATGCAAATATGATGAGAACTACTGTATTCTTATATCATCACATTTGATTACATAAATTGATATTTCATTATTTATTTATTTAGATTTATATTCAATGAATTTAAATGTTAAAAATTATTTGTTGAATAAATTAGTGCTTATTTCACAGATTTATTTAATGTTAACCAGCAGTAGTAGTAATTATTACTAATTTTTATATTGAATAATATTTAATATATAATATATTAAAATATAATATAATATAAAATATAAAAATATAAAAGTAATATTACTATTATATTAAATACATAAAATTTTAACAATCATATGTACTATTATAATATCATCTTCACATTTAAAGTATTTAGTATTTCTTTTTAAATAACATGATCTTGACATTCTCTATTTTTCAATGTTGAAAATCTTGAACTGTTCACAAATTAATTTTATTATTTAATGATAATAACAATAAAGATGTATTTATGCATAATTTTAAAATATATTAATACATTTTACACAATAACATCATATACGGTCATTACCATAATCATCTTGACATTTTATTATATATTTTGTATATATATATAATTTATTAAAAATTATATGAACTTAATACTACTGACAAAACCAAACAACGATAAATCTGGTAAAGAAATGAGTCACTTTAGGCAACTGTGTAATGTTTGATGTTTGCGTAATAGATTGTGCAAGCAAAAGAAAAACTGAAAGTTACACAAAACTATCAGACTTATCTTTTTAAGTTTTCAATGCTGGCTTACATGCCATCTACACAGTGACCTCTTGTGGGGATCAGAGGAACTGCAGTTAAAGCTGAAGTGCACTGGGTTCCTCTCTGACATTCAAGTCTAATACCTTCACACAGCCCAGATAAGTTCATAAAGGGCAGGAATCAAACATCGCGGCATTCACATTCCAGACTTCATATTGCTTAATGACAGGGAGGGAGTCTGAATTGCCTTGTCGAGGAGAGGTGGTTTTGTTGCTCTTATGAGTAGTGCTATCATGACAGCATGGTGATGAAGGAGCTCTCAAGAGCGAGCGATGCTTGGAGAGCCCTCAAGAACACATCCACTCACCCTGAGTCCGTCTCCATACAGCGTCTCTGTGGCCCACAAAGCCGCTCTCGTATCACACGAGGCAGGGTTCAGACACAAGTGAGGCTCGTCCAATCAGTGACAGCGGAGGGGTTCATGGGAAGGTGAGGCGCTGCTCAACCTTGGCCAATCAGAGATGACATTGAATGTTTGCTCTCTCCCTGGCCTGTGGCTCTTAGGTTTGACCGAGACTCTGTGTCTGAGATGAGACCGACTCAAGAGGAGCCCTGGCTAGACAGACACAAACACAAGCTTCTACTTCCCTGTCTGGTGCATTTGGGAAAAGCTGCTAATATAGTTTCTTCTGTATCTGAACTGTGCGTGCCAACGTGCATAATTAGAACAACTTCCTTAAATAGGGTGCACAAGAAGACATGCAGTGGGGGAAAGTTTATCACATTATAAAATTTACTTCAAAGAATAGTTGTACCCACCCTCAGGTCATGTAAAATGTAGATAAGTTTGTTTCTTAATGTGAACAGAGTTGGAGAAATGTAGCATTAACATTACTTTCTCAACAATGGATCTTCTGCAGTGAATGGGTGCCGGGGGTCTGAACAGTTATATATTATTATTATTATACGGCTGTCTGGAATGCTTGATTCTGATTGGTCAGTTGAGACATTTGCAGGTTTGTTCTTTTCAAATAATAACCGCTCCAAAGTAATAACGCTTAGCCTGTACTACTTGTATGTTTAAAGTCCCTAGATTAAGGGATTACTGTTTGGCGCCATCTTGTGACAAACACTGGACAACCATTTGAATGTTAGTCACGTGGTACTATATCGTTTCGCAGAAGGATGAAAATGTTAATTTAAAACAAATATGCCAATAAAATGTTTAAAATTCATATTCATGTCCAGTTTTTTCCTTATGTGGCAAGTAGCCGTATAATAAGCAGGATAATGTACAGGCAGCCATTAGTTATCGCAGAAATAAGCCCCGACAGTGTGATCAGGACCCGATGCGAAGCATCCCTACTTAATAGGTATGCACAATTTTGGTGGAAGATTTCTCTAATAAGTAATCCACACAACTCCATATATAGCAAACAACAAATACATATATACCATAATAACACTTCCTCTAGTTAAAAATTACATCTTCTGTTGTGCTTTTACATATTTGTTAAGAACTGTTTTGTTTTTTTCACTTGTAAACTGTGCTTGATCTGTGCATATTTCTCTCCTGATTCAAACAAGATGACTTTTTCACGAAAGAAAGTAAAGCTTTTTGCTTAATAAGACTTGTTGGATTCTAGAGTGGTCTGGATTACTATAATGTTTTTATCAGTTGTTTGGACACTCATTCTGACGGCACCCATTTACTGCAAAGGAGCTGAAGATAAATTTCTACAATACAGGATGAGATACACAACTGAGATTGAGACTGAACAGTCAAACTGTCAAGACAGGATCTATTACAGCTGCCAGATTACACTGAACATGACAAATCACCAAAGCAAATAAAGTAGCATTCAGCATTGTACAAATTAACTCCTAGGAAAAAAATACAGACAATAATACAGAACAAAACCAGAAGCAGTACTGTAGGAACTATTCGACCATCTGAAGTCAAGATCAAGAAACATTTAAATGCGTGTTAATGCAATGCTATAAAATAAAAGCTAATTGACATCTACTAAAATATAATTTCTGTAATACAAGTATACAAGTAATACAAGTGTAGTATTAATACTTGCCTACAAAAAAAAGTTATCAGAATACATGGGTAACTAGTTAAAGTATTTACATGTTTTGTATGAAGCATTTTGATTAGATAAATGCAAAAAATCTGATCTCTGATAAATGAAAAGTTGTCCCATCATATAAAATTTTGCTTAATATTTTATCTAATATATTAAGTGATAAGTGTTTTAAAATCTACTGCACTGTAGGACTGACCCAGCTACAACAGCTGTTATTTGAGTGTGTTTGAGATGCATTGCTCCATCTCTAAGTCTGTCTATTATCCAGACCCAGTGACTCAGGACCTGAGCACAGGCAGAAGTACCATAGCTCTGCTCAGCATCTGAGGAGAGCAGAAAACCAAGAATTAACTGTGAAAAGAGCAAATAAATAGGTGCTTCTACTTGAAAAGCCTGTAACAAAGACCTTTGGGGACCTGAGAGACTACATGAGAAAGAAAGATGGAGAGAGAGAGGAAACAAGTATTTTGTCTCTCAGCCCAGAGCTGGTGGAGGGGCAAAGCACCACACAGGGCCGTTTCTAAGGGAAAGCTTTTAATGAAGCCCGGGGGAAAAGGAGAGCTCATCAGACTGAAACACATCCTCTAAAATCTCTCTTTTTCTCACACACACATTTTATATCACATACATTCACATATACATACTCTAAAGCTTTCTCTAGACTTTTAAGAAGAGCATGGCAGGATTTTATCTTGTGAGGGCATTTTGCACCAATATGCTGATTTTACCCGAGGCTACAATTCCTAAGTATATCCTATACTTCCTTGTCTCCACCTACACAACCAGCTTAACCAATGACCCATAAGCCTGAAGGGTTTTACTATACTGTAAATCACTAGTTAAAGCTCACCAGTGTCTCGCTGACCTCATCTTGACCCTGGTGACATCTAAAAATGACCCCTTTGCAAATCAACACTGACAGGGAAAAAGACACATCAATCATCAAAAGGCTGGTTTTTAGTGAAAAACGTGTCACCTTGTTGCTTACTGGCTCAAGTTACACCCATGCTCTTCTGGTTTCTAGATGGCTTGAGTACTTTCTTTAATGCATTTTATTTTATTTTCCAATAGAGTTAAATTCTAAGTGCTAAACACCTGCTCACCTGTATGATTTGTGTGAGATGTACTGGCAAAATGCACAAAAACTGTTGTTTCATAAAAAATCTAAAGCAACATGTGAAAGATATGATGACAATGCCAAATGCATAAGGTTGCAGTTTAGCATGACATCCCGTTTGCCAGCATACCCCTTGAATCCCGATGAACACCAAATATAGGATTTTACTGTTTGGTAAATTGTAGTAAATGGAAAATGGCTTGGGATTTCTAACCTCTGAATGTGTCAAACAAGGCCTCTGCTGCAGACATAGAGGCCTGTGACAAAAGCCCTGGTTTAGTGTCATTACCTTCCGTCATTATAGAATTAGCTCTACAAAATGACCCTGTTGTTTGGGAGGAATACTTACGCGCCTCATAATGGAGAGACTCACACACAAATAGTGACCCAATATGGACACAAACCCAAGTGAAGCATAGACAGGGACGATTGTCTCAAATAAAGAAAGCTAAAAGCAGCTCTGTCCCTGGAATGCTGACAGATGGACAGGAACATTCTTTAGCAGCATTTCGTCCATCTCTGAATCTGACTGGTGTCTAGGATCGCATATTCTACTGTTCGGCAATGCTGACAGGAAGAGAGAAATAATGAGGGAATACAGAGAGAGAGAAGGCAATTTAACATCACTTGCCCCATGCATGGAAGTAGAGAGGTGTGGGCAAAAAAGGAGGAAGAGTTGCCAATTACGTTGTGCTCAACCTCCTTCTCCTCCATTATGGAGCTCTTTCCTTTCACAGTGCTGTCTGGCTCTCAGCGTGGCCTCTCTGATTGTGTGAGGCGTCACTGTCTCACTGATCTCTCGCTGATACAATGAGATCCTCAAGCTGCATAACTCTACATCATACCTACATATTGTAACATATTGAATATCTGAAATTAAAGCATGCAGAAGAGTCAAACAATAAGGGAAATTCGTTCCTTGCATATGCACCATAGTAAAACATGGATAGCGAACGGCTTTTTTAACATGTATTATTTGAAGTCTAGCTACATCAGAGTGAGAGAGACTGATAGAAACATAGAAATAAATGGATAGACAAGCAGGCATGCATGCAGATAGATAGACAGACAAGCAGACATGCAAAAAAAGATACATAGATAGATAGATAGATAGATAGGCAGACATGCAAAAAAGACAGATAGATAGATAGATAGATATCAATTTGCATATAGTAGGATGGATAGATTAAGTGGACTTTAGTTTGGTGACCCAGTTTTCCCAGAGTTCCAGCTCTCTGTGATTCTCCCTCCAGTCATCCCTGTGTCTGTCAAGTTCATTAGTCCCTCATCATTCAGGAGAAACAGCCCAAATCACACATTTTCCTGCAGAAAGACATGTTCTCATAAGCCGTCTGTGTTCTCAGAGTGGCATCTGTGTCCATCACGGCCGGTCATATCACAATCTCAGGAACAATGTCCTCTCCTCAGGACCAGTGTGGGATCAGCGCTGAAGAACAACAGGCTATTTGCAGAACAGGCAGCCACTTTCCAGCTCGGGGCAAGGCCTATTTACATAATCACAGACCATTCAATTCTATTAAACAATATATCTATTAAAAAATCCTTACAAATTTCCTTTAATAACATATCACATTAATGTGTAAATTACAGTACAACGTGATTCAAACACTTTCAAAACTCATATGAGAAACTACCGCTGTTATGGGAGATACGCAACACTGAAATGGCCAATTAGCTCAGGAGGTTTTTTTTTTTACACTAAAATCACTTATTGAGTGTGACAGTTGAACTGAGAGACTATATACACAGCACACTGCCTCTAATTATTTCAGCTCTGTTTCAATCATCTCATCCAGAGTTGACTTGACTCTAAACAAAGACGTATTGCAAAATACGATCACAGGCTGAAAGAAAACATCCCTCAAATGATTTCAGATGAACCACAGGGACAGTACGCTCAGTAGCTTATTTAAATTATTTTGGACATCTTTATGGGTTTTGACTTACACAATGTAAATCTAAACCAAATATTTAAAAAAGTGTCTAAATTTAAATTAAATTACACTGAATATAATTCAGTATAAATGTATATAAAGTGACATATCACATTTCACAGCTTACTCATCTCTTGTGTTGTGTTTTCTCTCTGCAGCATTAGGAATCTGCAATGTTCCAGTCATTCTACACTGTTCAATCGGCCCCTGTGGCTAATGTAGCAAACCAGCAGAACCAGTGGGTCCCGGGGCCCTCGTTCTCTTCCCGCCACTACTCCTACAACACCAATTCAAACCCAGGCCCCTACCACAGCAGTCAGCCCTTTACCTGGCCCAGGGCTCGATGGGAGGTATGCAAAATCTCTTGATGTAATTTAATGGAATAGTTTGTTATTTCTTTGAAACAGATTTGGAGAAATTTAGCATTTTAACACTTACTCACCATTGGATCCTCTGCAGTGAATGGGATCCATACAACAGCTGATAGTTGGTTATTATGGACTGGTATTTTGGGCAGAAGTGACAGTTTAAAGTTAAACATACAAAACAATGCATTTGTTTCTTACGAACACACAGCTTTTTTACTTCACACTTGAACTGGAGCCATGCTTATATCTATTTATCCTTTCATTCTGACGGCACTCATTCTCTGGGTGAGAAAGGTACTGGTGAGAAAGAACAATGCTAAATTTCTTCTAATCTGTTTTGTTGAAGAAACAAACTCATCTACGTCTTGGATGACCTGAAGGAGAGTAAATTTATTTTAAAATGTTATTTTTGCGTCAGATACTCTTTGAAATTGTGAAAAACAACATTATGTTACAACGCATGAAATTGAATAATTGAAATTGAAATTGCTTTTGGCAAGTACGTCTTCATGGATAATGTGTCTTTATTATTAAGTGGATATTAAGTGGCATTTACAGCATATATTAAACCAGTGTGAGTTTTGTGTTGACTAAGTCAATCTTTATTTGGCAGTCATTAGCACACAGGAGTGCTGGCAGGATCATTACAGCTGATCTTAATTTAGTTACATGCATCATAACACAAATTATAATGATCTCTTGGTGTGGAAGGAGGAAGAACCCACATGATCTGAGAGAAAAGGAGAGTCGGCGAGTGAATGTTATTATTATTAAATTGATTCATTAGATTATGACTTTAATTTTATTTTAATAAATTAAGGCCATGGTTAATATTAGATGTATTAATACATACGTGACATTTCCAATCAAATCTTTATAAACAATTCTTAGATACTAGGAATTAATACCTGCTAATATGTAATATTCTATTAAAAGCACTTGCTGCATGCAATACAATTAACGTATGTAAAACACACTGTACAAAATCAGTCTTTTTTCTCCTTTCTGCCGCATTGATTCTTAACCCTGTAATGTGATTATAGACGCATGCCTATGTCCGCACATTTGAGTCAGAAACCACCCAAACAGCCCTTTGTGTGACAGGACTCATTTGTCTGGAATTCCGATGCTGTGGATTTGCTGGTGGTTTTGTTTCGGAGCGTAATTGCACACTATGTGCTGACAGAACACAAGACCTCTGTTACTGTAATCACACTAGTCACATTCTACAAGTGTTTATTTTGACTGTAAAAAGCAAAAGGTCCTGAACTGGGGTGTGAGTTTGTTTCTACATATTTTTGGTCACTTTGGTTTTTTTTTATCTATGGATTAAGAAATAGCCAGTTTCTTGCTTGTATAGTTCAGAAGATTAACTGAGTTTAAACAGTTTATATGAACACTGAACAAATCAATGACACATACACATTAGGCATCTATCTATAAACTTTGAAACAGGAACTTCAATTTTAATAACAAAAAATGATTAAACCTTCCACACATCTGATTTAAAACCCGCT
>JAUMHI010000037.1:3732059-3778013 GCA_032359435.1 Enteromius unitaeniatus | reverse complement strand
TGTTAATCTAGATTAAAATCCTTATTTATAATTGTTTATAATTATATTTATAATTCATAATAATGAAACCAAGTACATATAAGATATAGACAATGGCTATACTGTGATTTTGATGGGCACGCTTGGGCTGATGGGAATTGTAGTTCCCGCTATCTCCTGTTCGCTTCATTCGCCTGAGCAAACTTTTTTCAGAAGACCTATAATTTTATTGAGTCATGCGACCGCGGTAATATCGAAAAAATTTGACATTACATCCCTAGTATTTATACATACAGTGTACATAAGTATATTATGGGAACAAAAATGTTTATTTTGAATGCAATGAATCGCAATTAATCATTTGACAGCACTAATATACATTTAACAGGGATAATAGAACAGAGAATTCTTAGTTCTGTTAGTAGGCCAGTAATTATTATATAGATAGATTGATAGATGTAAATAATTATATTACTACATCTGATTTGTGATCATTTGTCAATGAGTTATGATCTACTTAAACTGATCAGACAGACTTCAGCTGTACTTTTAAAAACTGTCAGAAGGAGAAAGCTAGAAATCAGGTTTTCAGATGGAAAAGCAAAGCAACAGTCAGTTTTAGGAGGTGGAAAGGGAATAGAAAAGGCTGGAGAACATCAAAGCTGCCTTGTGTTTGCTCTGGTCCACAAGAGGCCTTTCATGTGTTAAAGTGTGTGTGTGTGTGTGCGCGTCTGTGTTTTGGTGTGAGGCTGTGTATTTCAAACACTGCAGCACTACCTGTGTTTGGAGGAAAGAGTCTCGTATCTATGAAGCGAGCTGTCCCTTGAGGCTATAGCAGACATACACACAAACTTTCACTCTATAAGACACAGATCTATAAGGGTGTATCTACACGCCCCCCACCCCCCGTCTATGAGTTTTATCCTGAGTGTGTCGGAGGCAGGTCGTGGAGCCGAGGGGTTATAGGGAGATGTGGGAGGTGATGTTTGGATCCTGCATGTCCAAAGCAGACTGTGAGGGGGACCACCCACCCCGTCTGGCTTAGACCCAAAGAGCCACTGGACTGGCAGGAGGAGGGCAAGGCCAACTGATGCATAATGGGACAGACAGTTGTGTAATGTAGAGTGGCCTGGGTGTTCATCACATTTTATCTGTGAAAGGCACAAATTGCGTTGTGGCATTGTGCTTTGTGCAAAATACAGTCATCTTTATGCTGATGATGCTGAATGAACCATCATGACCCCATAAAGGCTGTTAGAAGCTTAAAGTTGGCATGAATGAAAATTCATCTTATTTTCTAAATGGATGTTAATGTGAAGGATTTACAGTACATATTTGTTTTATTAATATTTGAACCCCAGTCACTGTGAATTGAATTAGTATCTGGCGTTTAGTATCTAGTGTCTGGCGTTAAAATAAAACAAAACAAACAAAAAACTAAAAACTTCTTCATTTCTATAGAACCAAAACTTTAAAAATAACTATAAACTATATAAAAAAAAACGATATAGACATTGAATATAAAAGTTACAAAACACTGCAAAATCACTAAAACTTGAACTGAAATTGAAATTAAAATTTTAATTAAAACTGATACTAAAAAACGAATAGTATATTAATGATACTTAAATAGCATTTGTCCTCATCCTACATTTTATTCCTTTTTTATACGGGATTCACTTAGATGTATGGAAGCCCGTTTTCGCCACTGAATAAAAAATAAAAGAAGGTTATTGCATCTTTTTATCTCACAATTCAGACTTTTGTTCTTAGAATTGCGTGATACAAACTCGCAATTATGTCTTATTTTCTCTGAATTGAAGATATAAACTCACAATTGCAAGTTCTAAAGTCGTAATTCTGATTTTATAACTCACAATTGCAAGTTTATATCACGCAATTCTGCCTTTTTTTCTCTTATACTCACAGTATACAATCTATTTTGTGATGAACAAGCATTGCTAAAGCAGGGTGGGTGAAGAGAGACATGCCGGCATTCACAAACACATCACAAAAACAACCTAAGTTGAACTCAGTCGTCCAGGATAAGAAGGAAAGGCTGAAAAGAAAGACAGATGGAATGAAGGAATGATGGAAATAAAAGCAGGGGAGATGAACATCAAAATCCACTTCCACTCAATCACTGTGAATCAGCAGTGAGAGGAAACCGAATTAGCAGCAGTGATTATGACAAACAGCTTGTCATCCATTGCAACATGAGACAGGGTTTTTCCAGGACGACCAATATCATCACTGTTCTCCCTTTCTAGAAATGACTGACTCTGATCAGAAGTACTCTTGATCAAGTACAACATTTTTGAATGGAAAACAAGGACTGACTTCTACGGTTTGGAGATGATGCTTATTCTTTCCGTGTCTCTTTGATCTATCAGGGTCGTTCCCTGCTAATAGGATTAAACCAGCACTCTTTTAAATTCTATATATTGTGTGTAAAAACTCAATGCGAGTCAGAAACCTGTTGATCTGTCTGACCTCTCTGGATTGCCCTCTCTGTCTAGATGCTCCACACATCCCTTCATCTTTTTTTTTTTAAGAAAAAAAAGGAATTCAAAAGGTCAAAAAAATCTGTAGCATGTAGTTGTTCTGTTCTATTCTATTTTATTCTATTCTCTTCTATTCTTTTTTATTCAGGGCTGCAAAATAATTTAGTTACATGATGTGCCAGTTAATCTAATTAATCACAAATTATTCACACATCAACTTTGGCAATTTCCTAAATTTTAATAAAATTATTGTGTTAGATGAGAAAAGCATTGATAATGACAATAAATGGGCATTTATCTTTTTTAAACAGAATATTTAAATAGGAAATTTTATTTCAGAAATGAAACTAAAGATGAAAATAAAAAAGCAATTTAGTCATTCATTCAAGGATTCGTTCAAACTGATTCATTCAGAACCTAAGAAAGTGACTTTCTTTATGAATGAGTCATTGAATCATCGGCTCACTTGATTCGATCTAAAATACTGATTTGTTCAGGAATTAAACATGTGACAGAATTTCTGCCGTGCAATTGTTTGGAACTATTGGTGAAATTAAGCAGACTATATAATATAAAAATTTTAACCTATCGTTTATTGAAAAATCTATATCTCCCAAGTCATACATCATGTTCAATATCAGATGATGTAAAGATGTAGGCGGGTGTGTTAAATGCATTAATAATTGAAATGTATTATTATTTTTCCAAAATAATTGCAACAATGAATGCATTAATTCAACAGCCCTGATATAGTATATTGTATTAAACCATTTTAAAATAATACACTAGATGATATTAAATATTTGTAGCCTAATGATGATAAATTTGAATGATATTAAAGATTTTATTAATTACATGTTAAAAACATGCTTAGATGCCCGTAAAATGTCTGAATACCAGATACAGTATATTGGCATCAAATAAAGCCTTTAAACAAGTGATCAGTCAATTTTACCACAAGCTTCATTCTTGCCTAAACAAAGATGGCAACTGAAGTCCTGGCATGTGCAATCCACATTAACAAGCAAGCGTACTCTCCTTTATAAGATTAATGCAGTACATGTAGCAGGTGTCTGCCAAAATTCCTATCTTATTTAAACCGCCCAGCCCATACCAGCCCTGTAATCCTATTAGGCCTAATTGAGTGAAGTCTGCAGTCTTTTTCAGTTAAACCAAGTTCAGCCACTAATAGGATTTAAAGGAAAAAGGTTCAGTGCATGGAATATATGCTAGTGTGGGCTTTTAGCCTTGAGCGGGGCAGAACACTATGCCCTGGGGCACCTGTGGGGTCTGATCTGGCCAGAGGGCTAGATGGGACGTTAAGAGGGAGGGGGTCTATTTAGGTGCGCGGGTATTATAAAAGAGGTAATGGTTTTACTTTTTTACACTTTTATATTTATTAAAATCCTGACAGTAGAAGAAAACTTCAGCATGTATATTTTCCTTTGCTGTTGGTGCTTTACTGCAATATTTTTTCATAATTGTTTAGTAGCATCTTTTTTATGATTGAAGGTGAGTATCACTGATACCAATACTACTGATGTCTCTATAAGAAATTGTTCTTTTATTACTAAAATTTATATTGACTATAGCCATTCAACATTACAGTATAATGGAGAGCTATCAATTTTGACATTAGATTAAAAATAATAAGTTTATGTCCTTACAAAAACTTATTTTTAAGATGGCGTATTTAGTTGCCTGTCCCTCTCAGCAAGTAGGAAAATTGAATAAAATTATCACTAAAACCTAAAATATAAATTAATTCTTAAAGCTACAAAAGTTGCAGCTGAGTTATTAGGTTATTTGACTGCTGTTACTTTAAGAGCTGCTCCAGCTAAATGTGACAAAGATCTGAGACGCATGCTCATAGTTTCATTTGCGCTTTAATATGAAATTATAAAGGCTACAGCGCACGCTGTCATATTTGACATAGTTGTCTATTGTTAAGAGACAGATCTTGCATGTGATTTTCCACTACATAGAATTACTTTGATCATATTGATTAAATGGTAATAAGCAAGAGAACTAGACTCTTTAAAGATACTATCTGTCTGTCCAGGCTGACCTTTGGCTTCTGATCAGAGTGAGTCCATGTCTGTGTCTGATGAGGAGACGTGTATCAAACAGGGCCACTGTGGCCCTTAATATGGTGTATAACCAGGGGCCCTTTAAAAAACCCTGAGGCCGACGTCTGAGAATCACGGCTCGGCCACACTGATTAGTCGCTGGCGTCTTTTGGACCAAAGACTGATAGAGACAAAGGAGTTTGTCTCCAGTTAGGCTCTGCAAGTCACTTGTGAGAATAATAGACCATGAAGATTACAAAAAACAAAAGTTCTCCATGCAGATGACTTGAAAAGCAGGGAAGTAGCTAGTGTTAGCCAGTAAAGACAGACAAAGTCAATCAAGATCTGAGGAGAATGCCATTAGCATTTCCTAATCTCATTCAGATTACTCTGTTTGTCTCATTGACGAAAGTTAATCTCTAGAATAATATTTCTTTTGTTTTCTAAATCTTGTGGAATCCTCTGTGGTGTCAATAAGTGGAGCTTTCCCCAACAGGCTTTTTATTGTAGTATTTGAATTCATTTGCTTACATCTAACTTGAAAAGGTCATACACAAGATGAGAGAAACTGGTATCCGTACTGGCCGACATGAAAGATAACATACACATCATTTAGCATGATCTACCATGGTATGAAGAAAGGACACTTTTATAGCAATAATATGGTGAAAGCATTGTAATATGTGTGATTAAGTGTCACACACTTATTTAGCAGCATGTAGTTGCACAGCTGTGAGAATTTGTGAAAAAACAGAGAATTTGGAAGCAGCCTTGAATGAAGGGCCTTATAATTATTTTTTGTTTGTTTGTTTTTTGTTAATGAACATGCAGCTCTGTTTTAGTGCTTTCTTTTTTTCTCCCTGAGATAACCTAATACTGGGTTATCCTTTTCATTGTTGCACTGCATTTCCGGGTCAACCCCCCTATTTAGTTCCCTTGATAAACACCTTTCAAAATTACAATTGTGAAACATGGCTTAGACCCTGATTAAAAGTGGCCCATTAACCCAGGGTAAGCACAGTGTAAAAAGCCATCTGATGTTGTTTTTCAGTAATTTGCATGTTAAAACCACAAATCTGATTTTAATATATATATATATATATATATATATATATTTATTTATTTGAATATAAATATAAATTCTGCTGTCCTTTATGACCCAGATGTGAGGAAATCTGAAATCTAAAAGTAACTCCTAAAATGTTTGAGTTTCTTGTTTCTTGCAAATCTAGAATTACCAGGGACTTTTAAAAATGTAAATTTACACGCCTAAAAATGAATTCACATTTTTAATTAATAATGAATATATAAATTAATAATAATTTCTAGTTCAGCTCAAATGTATTATTTATTTCATGGTGAATTAAATCCTTATGTAATTATGAATGTTGTTTATTTATTCATTTATTTATTTTCTGTATATTTTTTAATCTATTAGTTATTCTAGCTGACTTAAACCCCCAAGACAACCCAATAACTCTCAGAGATTATAAATTACAAAAGAAGAGGTAGAAAGAGAGGTTGAACAAGAAAGAGAGAAAGAAAAAATATCAAAGAATTGGATTAATTGGCATAATGCAAGGTGGCTGAGCACAGCCAGAGAGGGTGTCAGCTTTTTGAGAACCACTGCCATTCTCAAAGCTGGACCGTCTGCACAATTAGCCGGCCGAACTCTGACCCCCAACAGAATAATTAATGAAAAAACAGAGGATGAAGACTAAATGTGCAGAGCCATTTGAGTGAGTGAGGGAGAATAATACATCAAAGAGCGTCAGTAATTGGCCCTGTGGCTTTCATTCCTTGCCCCATTTCTTTCAATTCATTGACTCAAAATAATGGGTTCAGGTTCATTATCAACAGGTCGTAAGCTTAGGAGTGCTAAACGGGCTCGGGGTGTGTGTCGATGGCTTAGAGGTACCCGCAGATGAGTCTACAAAAGTAATGCGTGATATTGTTATGCCATAGACAGCGACAGTTTCCCGTTTGACAGCGATACTCGTCCGTAAAAATCAAAATGCTGGAATATAACTGGTACGGTCCGGTAAGTCAACCGAGCATTTAATGCTTTCATACTAGAATCATAGTAGACTGAGCAATTGTTTATATGCTGGTTTATCTGACCATATAAAGATTATTTTTTTGGAGAAAGCGCCAATCTATGCAAGTTCAGGGAACATGGAAAGTAGTTTTTTTATCTGTCAAATCTTTCCTGTGTCGCATCAAATTAAACTGTAATGAAAAATTACATTAAAGACTAGCTGTATAATGTAAAACATATATAATGCGTCAGTGTTATGCTACATTTGACAAACTAAATTCAATCTAGATAATTAAATTCACATAATTGTATTATTGGTATAGTGATGGGACATTTTACGCTTCATACTTTTGGCTTCTAAATTGTCCTGGACTAATGTGACATCAGATTGTGCATCATTTTGAAAAAAATTGGCTACTTAAGTAATTGTAATATGATATATTAGACATACAAAAACATATATATGATGTCCAAACATACATCTATAAATCCCCCCTTCCAAAAAAAGTAATTTACTTAATATTTTATTTAAAACATTACATTAATATCTGTTTCTGATGGAAACATTAAAAGATTTTAGAGCAGGGAAAACAAGATATTTTACATTATGTTGTGCATCGCTTGTGAAAGTGCGTGTTTGTGTGTAAATAAAAGCATGTGCGCTTACAGCTCTGCTTTCGTGGTCTTTGTAGTGCAGTGAACGTCCTGACTCGTGTTGTCCTTGCGTATCACGTGCAATTAGCTCTGCTCACGCACGCAACGGGCTAAACTCAATTGCCGGAGTCCAAATGTTGCTGCTTACATTTGATGAGGTAAAATAATGGTTCATTGCAAACCTAACATACTCAGACGAACACCTTCTACCTCACTACAGCGCAGTACATGATTGACTTCGCTGGTTTTCCCATACCTGGGTGTGCCATATCAGCTACTTAATAACCTAATAGGTCTTAAAGTCAGGCTTTTGGTTTGAGGAGCACCCTGCAGTGATGAAAAGAGAAGCATCGTCTCAAATTAACGTCACCAGAGTACTCAGCTGAGAGAAAAACGAGATGAGAAACAAAAAGTGAAAGCCCCTCAAGAATGTGGGATTCCCTCCAATGGAGAGTGTTATTGTTCGTCATTGCGGTGGCGTGGTTTTATAGATACGTTCTCACCGTCATTAATGCCATTACGCTGGTTTATAGGAATTCAAAAGACTTCTGGGCATGTGAAAATGCCAGTTAAGATCTTCAAGGAGAAAATAAATTAGAAAAGGAATTGTTCTTCAGCACAAATGACTCAGCATTCATAAATCATAATTGATATTAATGCACTTACAATATTACAATCTCTCTGGTTCTAAGCTGTATTATTAAAGCACAGTTCTGCCTCAAAGTATGAAATAAAAAATTAAGATTTATAAGAATGTTTATAACAAAGTACTGTGTTATAAGTGACAAATGTGAGAGTTACATATAAAGAGAATCTAACTTTAGACGTTGTACAGTGAAATCCTTATCTAGTAATAAAGTAAAATCCAGTAAACTGGAAAAGTTATACATATTAAAGTATATTATTGAGCAGAGTATGACATCAGTATTCCAACTGGAATTTAATAATATTTAATATAATTTTAACTAGTAAATTGGTAAAAATTAATTATTATATTAAAATATAAAATTGCAATCAAAAGAAAATATTGGGTTTGCATAGTTTGTTATAGTTACAAAAAATTAAGCTGCACTTGTACTTGGCATATAAAGCCACAATTATGTGAAATACATTCAAATTACTAATTACATAATTATTACTATAAATAGTTATTTATGAGTGTTTTTTTTTTTTGAAGCAAAAACAGGCTTCTATATATATGTGTATATATATGTTATGCAATTTCACTGCATTCAAAATTATTATTATTAAAAAGTATTTATGATTAATAATCTGATCAGTTAAAGCGAGTAGGCATTGTTGCAAAATACTAAAACGACTTTAAAAAAAAATATTTTTTTTTAAACAAGGCGCTTACAGCATTACTTTACAGATGCCACCTGGTTTACGTTTTCTTACCTAATGCAATGACATTCAGACATGTGGCTTAAAATACTCTTCAGGCCAGCTATAGATGGTGCACCTGTTGTGTAATAAACTTTTCTCTTGCGGTATCAGCTGTGCTGTACGTGACCGATTTCCCCAAAAATACCTTATCTACACCACAAATCAGAGATGATTTCCTCCATGACAGTCCAGAAGATCAGCCTCTGTACCAGCCAGACGGACAAGGCCTTTTATTCAATCCTGAACATGAGAGGGCGTCACACTGGTCACTTTGTACTAGCCTCTGTTCTTCTACTCCACCATCAAATTCAACTCAAGCTGTGCTGATTAATCAATTTGGCCCGAGAGAGAGTGTGGAGAGGTCGGTCTGTAGGAGGAAATTACAATGATCCAATTTGAATCACAAAATCAGTATATTAATCTTTAAAGAAATGGCTGGATATTACAATTTATTTAAGTCCTAACAGAGAAGATAACACACTGTTTGATAACACCGTCAATGGGCTGATATTTATAAGTTTTGTGAATAAACCTTTGTTTCGAGGAGCTACGCGATGTTATAATGTGCATTTCATTTAACAAAATTTGAGGACAATTCAGTGACGTCTCAGTAGAAATGGAGCTAGAATGTTGAGCGTAGTATGAACCAAACTGTACATAAACTCACTCTGTGCTTGTGTGTGTGTGTATTATCAGTAGATTTATGCGCCTCATTGTGTTGACCGAAAGCTTTTACACTATTTGAGACGGACATGGCTGCTTTAACTTGTCACGCATGTTATGGCACAATCAGACACACACTTGTGCCTCTGTATGTCCACACATGCACATGGACACTGTGTAGATTCTACACACACACACACACACACACATAAATGACACTGACTTGAAGAGAACGTGGACACAACCGTTTCTTTGTTGATCTTCAAACTGCGTATTATTAGTTCGGCTAAGGTCAAAGTTGATCTAATTTTCTGCTTAGTCTTCATTAAACAGCTATTGCATTATTTCATTTTACACAATTAGATTTCAGCTGTAATGAATATATCTCAAGCTAAAGCTTTTGAACAGGGCTTTGCAAATTTAGCCCACAAATGGACTTTATGTGCACTTGGAAGAAAAAAAAGAAGTTGTAAAGTTAAATATATTTTTTTCTGGACCACAGGCCATACGATCACTCGCATCATAAACTCAAATTTCAGGATAATGCCAGTAATTGTGCAGATATCTGGAGCGGCAACCTGTTAAACTTTTGATACCGCTTTCATCTTACACTCATAAATAAGAGTTTAGACACTTTATGTACATTGTTCCAATCAGACAAGACAAGAGTCTGTGTTTAAAGGCCAAATTTAATCCCCTGTTTCAATCTTTCATGACATTTGATGTAAAATGGATTGATTGTGTTCAGTTATTTTACATCAGACAGACCAGACAATGACATGAGAGCTTATGGACTTGGAATAAAACAGTCTGGTCTGAAATGGAGTCTGTAATATAGTTTCCAGCCATGGTAAATCAGTATATATTCATCCCTCAATGATTGCCCCTAATATTGTGAAATATTATTACTACTTAAAATAAGTGTTTTCTATTTGAATGTAATTTATTCTTGTGATGCAAAACTGAATTACTTCAATCTTCAGTGTCACACGATCCTTCAGAAATCATTCTAATATGCTGGTTTGCTGCTCAAGAAATATTCTTATCAATACTGCTGAAAACAGTTCTGCTGCTTCATATTTTTGTGGAAGCTGATACTTTTTCTAGACATAGTTTAGAGGAATAGTCAAAACGTCATCTTTCATCAAATCAACTCACCCCCAAGTACTTCCAAACCTGTATTAATTTTTTTGTGGCGACCCAAAACAGAACTTTCTTCAAAATATCTTCCTTTGTGTTCGGCAAAAAAAAAAGAAATTCCTACAGGTTTGGAACTACTTGAGGGTGAATAAATGATGACAGGTTTTAAAAGAATCTTGCACTGACTTATCTTAAAATATATCAGTGCCTTTGTTTTGTCTGAAGATGCGCACCAGTAATGTATGTGTAAAGCATGTTAATAAAAAATGCTTACATTTTCTAAATTAACTATGGCCTAATCCTGGCTAAGTCTAAGTCCTGTCTCTGAAACCCAGCCATAAAGTTTAGAAGAACAGCATTACCATCACTTTCGATCAATGTAGTGCATCCTTAATGAATAACAGTGTTGCACAAGTTCATTAATGTTCATATTGTTTTGTATCTGTTTGCTGTGTTTGCGTACATCAGAAATGTCCTCATGTGCTCCCAGTGATAAACCCTTAAATTAACTTACGCTATGTCATTATAACACAACTCTCCACAGCCAAAAAGTAACAGTAGAGGCAAATCCATTTAGGTGATTCAAGCCAGTGATTAGCCCAAACCCAGATAAAGAAGGCCTTTCAAAACCACAGCTTACCTATAAGCCCTTGCTCTGAGAGCCCTGGGTCTTTTTTGTGAGTCTGGCGTGTGGAGGGAAGTCATGTGATTAGATTTGGTCATTTTGTGTTTTCAAGGGGATCAGTGCAAAGTGGGGGGCCGAGTTAGAAGATCATGGGATACGGTTAGATGCGTCAAAAAAGTGGCTCGGAACCCCCAACTTATGAGGATAAATTTAGTAATGAAAGCAGTTTATTGATCAGATTCACTACGGCCAATTTTCAGTGAGGTATTTGAAGTGGATACCTGTAGCTTGTATTCGAATAGTGACGAATGCGTTTGAGATTCGCTGCTTGTATTTGGACTGCAATTAAATTAGGAATGGGACGGGGTACAGTGAATTCCTCTCAGGTGTGCCTGTGAACAGTTTCGTCTCTGAAGGAGTAGAGGCTAATTGATTTAAATCGAAAATCACATTAGGCATAATCACATCTTTTCTGTGGGGAACCACATTTCTATTCATCCCTCTTGTAAATGCACAAAACCTATTAGCAGCCTATGAGGCTGTTTATGTAACACTGCCAACAAGTAATATTTTAATCTTTTTCTGCCAGACGCTACCTGTCTCAAGTATGTAGGCTCTTGTAAGTTTTATACTCAAAAGTGTGCCTGTAGAGGATACAGTGAATATTTGGATGTGCAAGTCTTGCTTTAAAATGTCGGAATATCGGTAACAATATAGTTATATTGTTATAACATTGTATATTATAATAAAATAATGTTAATTTTTTTAAAAAACTTTATTTATTCCTTGATGCGAAAGCATAATTATTTCAGTCTTTCAGTGTCACACTATCCTTCTAGAACAACAAACAACAAAACAAATAAATTAAAAATAGGTCATCTTAATTTTCTGAGTAGTTTAAGTGCTTACAGTTTTGAGGTCACTGTATCCTTAATGAAAGAGAATCCAGGTGAATTTCATGTATAAATCTTTCACATACTATATTTCTTTTTGTTGATAAACTGGATTGCAGCACTGAGCTCAGGGAGGACAGTTTGGCACTCCTATCATACAGTTAAAATGAGTGTAATATTTAATTTATATATGAATCATTAAAGTCTTCTGGTTATTATGCATTCCTTTTCTACTTGGATAAAACAGCTCTCAGATGTGTGCGCTGGACTTTGAAGTCTTGTCTCAGAAGCGGCCCAACTCTTACAGGAAGTAGCTCATGTTTTATACATACTGTATGTGGGACTAACAAAGGTGAGATTTCAGACCGGGCCCAGAGAAAAACATGGAAAAATGCCCAACCAGGACTTTCAGTAAGAAGTAAATATACAAACACATAAAGAAGCACTAGCAAACACACACACACACACACACACCAGTTCAAAGGCACTCTGGTCCATTACTAGCAACTTTCCTCAGCATTTCCTTTAACACAGGAAACAAGGGAACAAAAGGATGCTGATACACACGTCCTGTCTTCTTTAGAACTTTGCAATGATTTCGACTCTTTCCTAAGCATCTTTTTGCTTTCAAGAAGAGTTCAGATTCCACAAACCATCTACAGCATCTGAGACACAAAAATCTCATAATTACATCTATCTACGGCTGTGTATCAACTGCCGCTCATTTGCTTCACCTTAAAATACTGACACTGTGAGTTTGACTTTGTGGCTTAAGCTAGCAGTATGGCAAATGTTAGTGTTTGTACAGAGAAACAAACAATACTGCAGACTGTGGGAAAAATACATGTTGCAATATAAATAAAATTGCCTTGGAACATAGAATTGAATAAAAAAACAGTCAAAACAATGTGCTTCAGCCAAGCTTTACTCAGTAATTTTAACCCAGGAGGCTTCAGCAAACAACACTCTGCACTTCTTTGGCCTTGAGTGTACTTGTTGTGTGCACTTCACTACTTACGAGTGCACATGCAAGCAAGTGCGTCCATACTTGTGTTTCGTTTGATTAATTTTTATGTACATTGTGTGTGCGCTAAAGAGATAACCTCTCAGGAGAATGTGCTGAGTAAGGCTGTAAAGATGGTCAGACAGGAAGCACCAAGAACAAAACGCTCGGAGTCTCTAGCACCTGAAATTCTGCCTCTGTCAGGCCTTTGGCTGACCACTAGAGCAGGAACGGTCCCGTACAGAGGAAGCTGGAGAGCTGAGAAAGCTGATGTGTCATGCCTTCCTCTCCAGGCCAGTGTTTCTGCACACACAGCTTAGGAAAGCCGCATATACACACACGCTTAGTTATCCTTCTGCTTTCCAAGCCGGGTTGCATTCACACTGGACTGAGTGATTCCAGCTCCTCTTGGGTTGCGGTTTAAGGGTGAGGCTGCAGGCCGTTTGTGCATGTTGCTTGTGTGATACCTGAAAGCCTTCTTTTGGACCATGAGCCGCTGCTGTGTGGTTAAAGTCATCTCTTTCAGCGAGATTCAACTGCTGCCGGTACGTAGCTGCAAGAGAGAGAAATTGGGATGAGAATTTAAGTTCCAATAATGTTTTTAAACCTGCTTATTGTGGTTTCATGTAAAACTTTGTGAGTTTAGGTTGAACTGTAGTTACTCTGAATCTGTGACATTTTTTGGAGAGATTACTTCCTGTTGCTCAACAAGTACAGTATGGCACTCAAGGTCATGCATGGGCTTGTGAATACACCTGGATAAAATCTATACCTTGAATGTACACTTCTTTTATTTAATGCATAAATGTAGGTATCTATTAAATATATTTGGGCTGGTTCATTGTTAAATGGACAAGGATGATATAATTAAGCATATTTATGATTTTGGTGAAAATGTATGTATTTATTATATAAAATATGAAATATCTGTAAATATTTAGTAGAAAGTTATCTTGAATGACACATTTTAAAATGATTTTAAAAGCCATAGAATGACTACATATTGTGCACTCGCTAAAAGGTATTTAGTTACACTTGAAATTAAAAAAGGAAAACAAAATGTCTTAATTTGAATAAAGGTCTCATATGTCAATATGATGCTAAAGCTATATTTCTAAAATATTATTATTGAGAAAAAAATTTAATATAAGAGAATACTGCATAAAGTATGTAATCTTTTAATAATACATATAAAAAAATGAATATAAAAATATGCTATATTTAAAATGAATGATACATTGATGGTTTGCACCTTTGAGTATGCAAATTGTCCAAAAAAGGTTTATTGCTGCTAACACAGAAAATTATACATGCACAAACTTTTTTTGTGAATGTACGATTTCAAACGTTTTTTGTTTTTTTTTTAAGGTAAAGAAACGGTACTTGATGTGAATGTGATTCTGCTCTTTTAGTGTGTGTGTGTGTGTGTGTGTGTGTGTTACTTTCTCTTCCCCTCAGAAACTTTTTGTGGTCTAACAGCATTGATGTTAAGGAGGAATATTCAGTATAGCACAACTGATTTCTTCTGAAACAAAACAAGTAAAAAAAAAAAGCTCTGACTCCCATCTGTCTGAGTGAAAATATATCCTAAACGTTTATATTGCAATGATTTAACTTCTCTTTCCAAGTTACTATAGCACTTGACCTTTAGGCCAGGGAAAGGTTTTGTCCATAATTTGTACAGCTGGTAAAAATCATTCCCCTCCCCAGTGTTTCAAAACGCAGATTTTTCTGAAGTGAAACCAGAACTTGACCAATCCTGACATAAAATTAAGCAACATCAACACAAGTGCAATAGATTATACCTCGCCATTCAAGACACTTACAGGTTTTTCTAAGCAAGATACACACTTACAATCCAAATTAAGGTAAATGATTATTATTATTATTATTATTTTTATATAATATACTATACTGTCATTGCTTTTTATACCTTATAAAATTGAATAATGTAATTTAAAATACAATAATTAATTTATTATGATGCCCTACTTGTATAAATATGCTATCTATCTATCTATCTATAAACACACACACATTAATTTTAATAAATTGTATTAAAAACATTATTATATGTAAACATGATTAAAAGCGGAAAACTAGCAAATATCATTTACATTATGGAATGATGGAAAGCATACCCTAAAAACTATATAAATTATGTGTTCATGTAAAATCAGCTCATAATCTGCATGCTAAATGAACCTTCTAGAGCGTCTATGTATGGTGTCTAATGCATCTTCACACACAGTGCTTTCATTGTCTACACTGCATTTGTGATCAAAATCACTTGAACTTCAATCACATTACAGGTTGTAATTAGTTAATAGTCATATATCCTGCGTTCACAACAGATAGGGGAGATGCGAGTCAAGGACAAAACCAGGATAACCCTTTCCTTCCACACTGCAGAGATGAGCCCTCAGACACACAATGGCTTCTTTCACCTTTGCCTGGGATAAGAGAGAAGTTACACTTAAGTCTTTTTTGAAGCCAAATCCAGTGTGTGTAATGAAAAGAGCTTTGCAATGGCTGATAAATAGCTGAGACAGACCTCCGCTGAACTGTTGAATGCACAGTCAGAAGGGCATAGAAGATCCGATTTGGTCCTTGGATTCATCCTTCAAGGGCTTAAATAACTCTTTTGGTGTGTATGGGAAGATATTTTTCATTTAAGATTTCCACTGAATATGGCAATACGGTCATTCCAAATAAATGCCTCTTTTGTTAGCACAAACAGCCATTTTGATCAAATTAAACAAATGTATTTCACACAATTGAGTGTTTTTATGGTCAGCGGTCAATAAAAGTTCATTTTTGGGTTTTTCCGAAAATACTCAGAGCGCCTCAACAGTTGTGCTTTTGTGAGCGTAGACACCATAATAATGACTACTAGAGGTCACCTCCATCACCCCCGAATGAATGATTCCCTCCTATATTTAGCTTTACGATATCTTACAGACTAAAATTAGAGGAGCTACTGGGTTAACAATAGTTAGTTTTTGAGAACAGATACAAGACAATGTTGTCTAGTGACTCTGATCCAGAGATGGGCCCTCTGGGTCATTAGGAAACCGCACAGAACAAGCAGTATTTGTCTTGGACCCCCTGAAGCAGAAGTGGCAGAAGGGGGAAGTCTGCGATTGGCCGCTTCACGCAAACAGAACTGGGCGGTCCCAGCGAATTAGTGATATAGGCGAAAGACCTCGGCCCTGTGGTGATCAAACCTGTCAGATCAGTAATCTCTCTGCTCGCGGTGATTACTACGACCTGCCATAAAAAGGAAAGGCCTAATTAGGTCACTGAGATCCTCCTGCTTGCTTATAAAGACTGGACAGGGACGAGAGGGGACAGTCACTCACACCTCTCCACAGCTTGGGATCCTAATTTAGTGGACGTACAGGGATTGAGAATGCCACATTTAACTGACTGTAGTTTCTACAAAATGAGAGACGGAGCTCGAGTTTCCAACGTAAGGACTGGCTATGTTCTGCTTTGATTTGCGCAAGACGAGAGCTGTTTTGGTGCTTGGTTAAAGGGTAGTTCACATGCTGTCATTATTTACTCATCCTAATGTCATTCCAAACCGGTAAGATTTCCGTTCCTATGCGGGACACAAAAGAAGACATTTTGAAGGTTTTAGTTCACATAATGGAACTCAATGGGGTCCAAAACAATATTGGCCCTCACTGACTTTCATTGCATAGACTTTTGTATATTTTTTTGTGTTCCACATTTGTACAAGACATCATGAGGGTGAGCAAATGATGATTTTTTGGGTCAACTGTCCTGAATATTGCATTATGCTAATACTGATGTTGGATTTTACTGGGCTAATTCATTCAAAAATTAAAATCTGTCATAATTACTTACCTTTAAGTTGTTCTGAACCTGTTTGAGTTTCTCTCAGCTGTTGAACATGAAAGAATATATTTTAAAGAATGTTTGTATCCAAACAGTTGACGTTACCCATTGACTTCCATAGTATGTGGGAAGAAAACACTATGGAAGTCAATGGCCACCATCAGCAGCAGGTGATCTATCACTTTAAGTCATGAGCTATAATGTCTTAAGTTAAAATGAGATGTTGGATTTGTTATATGCACAAATAGGTGCACATTTTTTGTACAATTATTTCCCTTTTTCTTGCTGGTTTTGGTTGCACAGATGTTGGGAAAAGACACTTGCACATAAAGACATAATTTATAAACAAGTAAGACCTAAAAATGCTATTTTTCTCTTCTTTTTGAAGGTTCAAAGTCACTTGGAGAACTCCAAGTACCACCTCCACCAGACACAGGCTCAGCAGGTCAAGCAGTACCTAACTTTGGGCAGCAAGCTTGCAAGCCAGGCCCACCAGGTGGGCCATCCTCACCCAGGCCAGGCCCTGGGAACGGTGCCTGTCATGCGCAACGGACACATGCCGCCTGTGAGCGACAGCAGCACACCAGGAAGCCCTGTCACCCTGCTTACGCTGGCCAACAATCACGACAGCGAGGTGAGTGCTTCCTGTGATCTCATCTACCTGTCTGTGTGTTTAACTCATCAATAACTTCAAACGTTCAGCTTTAATCACATTGACGATGAAAGGGTGGGTGGACTATTCTGATAAGAGATGCTTCTTCATCATCTTTCTGAGATGATGAATCAGCTGTTATTGGATTAGTGGCCCGGTTTTATTTACACTTTCACTCTGCATTGACACAATGACTGGTGATAGTAAAAACAACACTCAAAACAAGCAAACAAATATCTGACAAATTCAACCATTGTTGACAGAGGACAAAGAGTGCGCTACAATCACTGTTTTCTTTTAGTTTCCAATGGATGAAGTTATTGATGATCTTCTTGGCATTGAAACCGGGTTCAAAGATGGGGGTTTGGATTGTATGGAGCCAGGCATCATAATGCAAAATAATGTAAGTATAAGCCAAGTTCATTTCGTCACTGTGTTGACTCTTACATCACATGATTTTAATAATGACATATGTATTGGGGGTTTAAAAAGTTTGGTGGGAATTATATTTAATTTCTGTTGCTAAAAGGTTACTAAACTAAAGTTGAAAAAAGTAGAAAGTACAAAGGAGAACATTGTGCAAATTGTGCAATATTCGAGAAGAAGATATTTTATATATACAGAATAATTATAGAATATTAATATTCAAATTTACATTTGCTATTTTAAATGTATATTTATTTATTATTTATATTATTCTATTATTAATTTTTATTATTATATTTATTTGACAAAACAGTATGTGTGTATATATATATATATATATATATATATATATATAGTAAAGATTTAGTAACAAATAGACTGTAACATTTCTTAATTCTAACATTTTTATTCTAGAATATTATATTATGACCACTGAAAAATGTACTTTGTATGAAATCATAAGGAGTATAATAAGTATAATTATTTGAATATTTGCAGAATAAAATTACTTTCATTAATTATTTTATATTTATATGCCTCATATAAACCTTCATTAAAGGGTGTGAAAATCCATTACATTTAAGTACATAAATATACACATAATTAGATTAATAAAACATGTCTGAATCCACATTGAGAGCTAAATTCATATTTAATGCATTAAACACATTAATAACACAAACACGTGCTGGTCTTTGGTATGCTTGTGAAAAGGGGCTTGTCTGTGCGTGAGGTCACACCGAATCCAGCTGAGAGTCAAAGGGGAACAGATTTAAATCTCAGGCTTTAAACAGTGGAACAATACAGATTAGTCTGGTAATGATGTCGGCATGCAGAGAGGTCTGTCTTAGAAGAGCCTGACTATGTTAATGAGTGATCACTTCTCCAAAACACAAGAAGAAAAGCCTTATGTAAGCATGTGCGCACAAAAGTGGCCCAAGTATGTGCGAGACCCGAACTAAATTGTTAAGGTTATAACTGACGTCTGTGGAGGGACAAAGCATCTCTTGAGTCGTGATTACAGCAACACCTGAACTCACTAGAGAGGTATTTGATACCGTTGAACAAAATAAAGTGCATGACGGGAACGAATAAGGCAGATAGTGAGAGAGAAAGAGCGAGCGAGAGTTTTGTATCTGAGTAAGCAGTCAAGCATCGGATTGAGCTAATATCTTCTTTCCCAGTGGACTTGTTCAGAAATGATAGCATGCTTAAACGGATCAATTCGTTCTAATTAGTCATACAGCACGACGCATCAAGCCGCTTTCCCGTGTCAACATATCTGCTAACATGATGGGAATGGATTGAAGCGATTACGACGTGAACAGTCAAGGGGCCGTGGCAATCTTTCATGTTGATAAGCGAGCTCTTTCCCCCTTTGAGATAATGGAGAGCATGTACGAGCGGAGGAAATACTATAATGCCTGCCGCCTCTGTCTTCCTGTAACGCTCTGACCTCCTCTTTAATCCTATACACTTCGCTTTCTCATCCATAACGCTGACAAAAATTGGCTTGTGGGATTGGTAGTCAGGGAAGAAAAAACTAAAAAAAACTCAGTTCAGGCTTATTATAGTTAATAATAATAATCTTTAACGTGTGTGTGTGTATACATAAATAAACAAGTTTATTTTGGCAAGACAGTATTTCTCAATTTAGTTTAACGTACTAAAATAATTGAAATATATAATGAATAATAAACTACAAAACCACAACAAAATTACCTTTACTAAAATTAAAATAAACATAAAAACTAAATATTAATACAAATTATAATATCTCAGTTCTTCTAATAGCAAAAAAAAAAAATCACTTGCTCCACAGCTCCCTCTTTTGTCTCCTGAGGTGCTGCATCTTTTTGCAAATTTCTCTGCTCATTTAAAATTTAATCTGCACAAAAAATTGTGGAAGCAGTTTTTTAATCCAGAAATTGCTATTAAATGTCAACTACGAAGAAACAGTTTTATTTACATAGAATAATATTTAACAAGTTGCGCATGTATGCTCTGCATATATAAACACCCATTATTCATAACATCCTACACATCCTTGTGTTAAGTTTTATATCTGATTATGCTTTCCTTTGAAAAAGTATAAGCACTCCCAGCTGTAATCAACACAGTTTATTTAGATAATGTCTGGTGTTGTTTTAAGTTTTTACTCTTATTGTACAAAAAGTCTGCATCAAAAAAATGCATGTAGCAAAACGCATTAAACATGAAGCAAAATAGATTGGATCAAAGATAACATACATGCAGAAGAACTACACACAGTGAAGATTTAATTTCAGTGTGGTGTAATCTAGACTTACATTCTCTCTTTTTCCTCTGTAGGTGTCCCTGAACAACAGCATGCTGGAGGTGTATGGTGAGCAAGGTATGACTGCCCCTTACGGTGGACTGACACCCTCATTGCCCACAAAGCTCGAAAAACAAATGTTGAAAAAACAAATATAATCATAAGTCTAATATTTGAAAAATATCAATCACTAATTATATCAAAGTTTGTATTATATAATTAGGTAATTTTATTATATGTTATAAAACATGTATTAAAGTATAAACTTTACTGTATTTGTGTATATTATTATAAAATTATGAATACAATTTTATTACTTACTTTACAATTTTATTAATTTTATTACTTTATTACCAGATGAATTAGCTTTCCCAAAACTGTGTTTTTAAATGTTTTTAACATTTATGTTTATGAATTTGGCATACTTTGTCATTTTTCTTTTTTTACATTTGTTTTTTTATTATTATATTTCAGTTATGAGTTACATTTTTGAAAGTCCATATGAAAATATGTTTTAAGAAAAGCTAAATCCACTACATAAAATGTATGCCAAATCCTTCCATGTAGATGTCATTTATACACATACAGTGTCTTTAAAGGTTTATGTAGGCAAGTCTATTTAAAAACAAAACAACACAGTATGTTCTTTCATTCTGAAGAAAAAAAAAAAAATCAAGAGCATACTGTAAATAGATCCAGCAAAGCAAACCCAGACGGGCTCATTCCACACGTTATTCCAAAAGACCCCAGCTTTGAAAGCCAAACACAAGCCTGTATGTTTCATGTTATTATCCAGCTGTCTTCTTTTAAGAGTCAGTGCGCTCCGTGTTTAGCTCACCATTGTGTTGCTCTCATTCTTCATTATCAATGCTTCAATGAGCGGAATATGGTAGCATGTATTCTTAGCATGATAGACACGGCACAGTGCCTCCTTTGTGGGTGCCTTTTTTTCTTATGAATGTCATGCATCAAGTAAAGCTAATTGATTCAGGAAATAGAAAGGATGCCTGGAGAACTCTTCACTCCGGCAGGAAAATAAGTGCATTACTGTCTTTTTCACAGAAGCGTGCTGCACGGCGCTCTTGTTTGGTTACGCACGGCTCAAATGACCTTATTGAATCAGCAAAAATGAATTGAGAAATCCAATCACTGCCCCCAATTAAATAATTTGGAAGAATGTGAATATGAATGCAGACGCATCCTCTCACTCGATCTGGGATGTCAGCAGATTGGTTAATGGTAAGGTCAGGAAGGATTAAAGGAAGATACACAGCTTTTCTACATTAAGACAGAGATCTGGTGTTGACGAGGCTGGGGTGAATGAAAACAGCTTATTCACACACAGAAAGAGGGCTTGTATTGATGCGTGTCGGCATGTGATGGGTTCAACAGAGGTTAGTGTTGTTTGGTGAGTGGTAGGCAGGGGTCAGGAATCTTGAAAAACTTGCCAAAACTAATGACATTACTAATCTGATGGCTTTCTTTAAAGAAACACTTTGCATCAGCGTGGTGTTCAACTTATGTTTGGATATACACTTAGGAGTTTTTTAAAACCTTCTTATATTTCTCATCTTACAGAACATGACACCAGAGTCCTGGCCAAAGAAAGACAGAAAAAAGACAACCACAATCTAAGTAAGCAGTCTTTACACTAAAAATGTAACCCCTTATGTTCTATTTAGAGGCCCTGTAAATACTTCTGTCCAAACTGTATGAGTTTCTTTCTTCTGTTGAACATATAAGATGATATTATGAAGAATGTTGGTAACCAAACAGCTGACGGTAGCCATTCACTTTTTTATAGTATTTTGTTTCTATACTATGGAAGTCAATGGCTACCGTCAACTGTTTGGTTACCAACATTCTTTAAATTATCTTCTATTTAGATGACGAAAGACTTTTCATTTTGGGGAGAACCGTCACTTTAAGAACAAGGTTGATACTTTTTCTATATTTCCAAGTGACCATAGGCAAAAACTGTCTATTTATTATTTTGTTGTATTTTGTGTGCTTTAATGGCAGTCAAATTCACTCCAAAAGGAAGCAAAGCTGCTTGAAAAATGCTTTGTTGCATTGTGATGTTTGTTTATTTATTTTAAAGACAGTCAAGTCACTCTCAACAAAATATTAGGGTTATACATTTAATTTATTTATATTTAATAATACACCATTCATGCTTTAATAAAGTATGCATTATTTAAGAATCATTTTATATCAATATTAGGTTTGTGGTGTTTAACATACCTTGTTCTCACAATTGCTAGTTGAAAGACGACGACGATACAACATCAACTACAGGATCAAGGAGCTCGGAACGCTGATACCAAAGTCAAACGACCCGTAAGTCAAAATGTTCCTTGATTCACGCAATAACAGTTGAGCTGAACTTTAAATGTCTGAAAAGAGAAAAGAAAAAAACCAATCACGTCAGAGATAGACTTATGAAGACAGGGCCAAAATGACATTGAAGTAGAGAGAAAATGACAGTACAGTGCTCATTTCTCAAGGAAATACCTACGGAGCGAACAGACCCCCATCTGAATGATGAAAATGAGGTTCAAGGCAAAGTATAGAGCATTTGAACTTAAGTTTAAGCACAACTGAACCCAGAGATGAAGTACAGTGCAGACGGCGAGTCCATTGCCCCGGCTTAATTGAACTTTTTATGGAATTTAAATGGAAGGCTTGTGCTGTCACCTTGCCATTAACACAAGATAAAGGAGATTATTAGCTGCGATCAGGCCAACATCTTATTCCAAAGAAAGAGACAATTTCACGACACTTTCCTCCTTTTAAAAAGTAATGGTATCGGGAATGACTGCACTTTACTTCAGCTTCCGAAGTCCAATTTTTTTTCTCTACCTCTTCCGACACCTATTTTTGCTCGGGGATTAATTTTACCGTACAAGGGGCCATAGAATGGTCTTTCTGCAGACGTACTTAACTATTCCATTAAAATTCCTCATTCAAAGGCAAGGTAATGTCCGAGAATGAATAATTGGCCATGTAAATCACAGTTTCTAAGTCCTGAGAAAAAAAGGAGACCCTTGCGAGGCTTTTCTCTGTGTATGAAAGTTCTGCTGATGCAAAGGCACTGTTGAGAAAGGTTATCTTTTACGTTTCTCTGGCAGTGATATGCGCTGGAACAAAGGGACGATCCTCAAGGCCTCGGTGGAATACATTAAGTGGCTGCAGAAAGAGCAGCAGCACGCCCGTGATCTCGAGAGCCGACAGAAGAAACTAGAACAGGCCAACAGAAGACTCCAGCTACGAATCCAGGTAAAGAGACAAAAAGAACAAGAGAACGAGGGGAATATGGCCATGAGAGAAAGCGAGAATGAGATGTAGACATGAGAGACGGCTGAAAAAGAGGGTTGTAGGAGTGAGCGACGAGGATGTAACACAAAACGGAGGAATGGAATGCTGAAAAAAGACTAGCTTACATTTCAGGAAAGTAGAACAAGTACATTGAAGCTATAATAATGAAGACTATAATATCTTCATAAACCAGCACATGAAACCATTTAATTCTACAAATGAAACAAGGACATCTAAATTGGGTTGAAAGAAATTCAGTTTACCTTAATTTTATAATAAACACATCAACAAACAACAAAAGCAGTGACAAAAATAGTAGCATTTGACTAAATGTTTTCCTGCAAAAAAGAAAGACAAAATGTACTGGTGAGTGAAAAATCTGTGAAAAAGGTTAGAATTATTTTCCATTTCAATTAGAGTAAAATGAATAAATATGAAGAAGAAATGTTGGTCAATCTCATATAGAATATTTTTGCCAAAAAAAACCCCAAAAACCTTCTAATAGTTGCAGCTTAAGGCCAAAAGTTCTGATGTTATACCTTTATAAAATATGTAAAATACAGCCAAATGTCACTCTATTGACAAACATAGTTTAGTTAGTCGTATCGGTATAATAGCAGCTCAAACCAGGCCTCAAATATACTTTATAATTATAGTGGTTTAAACTATCTGTCTAAACCAGGTTATATTAAAAAGAAAGGTAAGGAAAACAGTTCTCCATGTGCCTGGCCTGCTCCTATTGATGTTTGTAACAGCGTATCCGGCCCAGCTTTGAAACATGGCGAGCTGAGGTAATTACCTGATTAATAAATAGCAGCTACAGCTTCGTCAGGAGCGGAATGGGCCAGAAATTAGATTATGAGGGCTAATAACTTTGAAGAGCCGGGCTCCTCGTCTGAATTTATGCATTACATTTCCACAGTATTGACATATTCGCGGACCAGGCGCGAGTCTTCTTCACACATGTGAAGACATTGCAATTAGCCCTCAAAGTAATTACCCCGAGGCTCCCTATCCAAAAGCTAATGCTAATAATGCCTCAATTGAGTGTCTGAAGATAACCAAGTTAAGAGGCAAAGCAATAGCTCATTTAAACTGTCTCCGCTATAGATAATGTGTGGGAGTAATGAAAAGAGGAAGCTTTTCCCGAAGAAGCTATAGCCGTTAGTGTAGACACTTGCAAGAGTACTAGGTTAGCAATCAGTGTTCATCTCATCAACAATGTTGTTTTATTATTATTATTTATATTTGATCAACGAAGATGTCAAAACATGCACATCTTTGATATATTTAATTAAAAAGAAAAATAATACTAGATAATAAAAAGTATATTTTGAAATATAAAAATAAATTTCAATTATAAAATACAAATATTTTTTGGCTGTCCAGTAAATTAACCCACCCAAATACATTCTATACATATGACACTAATTAGATATTTATAAATGTGTATAATATATAAAATATTTGGTATCATTTTGTTAGTTTTTACATTATTTAGATGTAAATTTTGTCAACAACAACAAAATTTTGGCCTATTTAATATTTATTTAATTTCACATTTTCACTAAACACTTCATCATTGATGAAAAATAATAATAGGTTATAATTTATAATTAATAATATATATGTCATATATATATATATTAGATAATAGATAAAATTGCATATATAAATATATATATAAATATGACAATGAAACGCTGAGTTCTTAAGAAAGCTTTTGCCAAAAACCTACGCAGTGGCGGCAACTAAAGGCCAAAGGTCTGGGTAAGTTAATAATTATGTATCACACAGCAGGTTTTATTGGGAAGCCCTGCTGGCTGGATGTTACCTCGGAATATAGCTCTGTGTTTTTGAAGTTGAATGCATCCCTTCTTGTGTTTATGAGGCAGATGAAAGCCTAGAGCAAAAAAAGAAGGGAATAGACCAAATTAGAGCATTCCTTCATTTTTTGTGTTCATCTTTAACTCAATTGTCTGTGTGCTATCATTGACAGGAATTGGAAATCCAGGCTCGCGCTCACGGTTTGCCCAGTATGGCTGCTTCTATGGGAGCTGTTGAACTTTCATCCCATCTCCTAAAGCAACAGCAGCAGCACCAGCCGGTCACACCGGCTCCTCCGAGCACCCAGGCCCCACCGCAGCCGGGCCAGCCACCCATCTACCCTCAGGAGGACATGAGTAACCCAGAGTACACCCAGCGGACACCCTTACCGACGGCTATGGTTGCGGGAAATGCCAGAGAACAGTCAGACGGCTCCAATACCTACTCCGATCCCCTCTCCCACTTCACCGACTTCTTCTGCAGCACCTTGAAAGAAGAGCACCGGCTGGATGAGATCCTGATGGATGACCCTCTCTCACCCTTCGGGACCGACCCGCTCCTCTCCGCCGGATCACCCGCCGCGTCCAAAGGGAGCAGCCGCAGGAGCAGCTTCAGCTCAGAGGAAGCAGACGAACTCTGACCGCCCCCGAGACGCTGACCTGTAACACTGTGTAACTGACCTCCCGTTTCCATTGGATTACAAAGACCACAAGAATCTTACTCCGATGTTGAGTCAGACACATCAAAAAAGGGAGATTGACTATTTGATCTACTGACACTGACCTAAAAGACTGTCTATACAGCAATAACACTGGTTACGTATGATCACAAAATGTATATTTCTGAAACTTAAAGGCATTGTTGAGACAGATCGCTTCAGAGAGTGCCTTATTCAAAACAGGCTGACTTTATTACCACTGAGACCAGAAGCAATGCAGACGTTATTATGCTATGCAAAAAGCCCTAACGCATCTTTCTATATTTCATACATACTGTATTTTTCCAAGAAACATACTGTTAATGTATTTATCTTTTAATCCATGTATTCTTAAAAAAAAGAAAAAAAACATTTCTTAATCTAACTGGCTTTTTATATATAACTCTAGGGGTGTGGGAAAACACAATAAACCCCTTTTTCATAAACTGAATACATTGTCTCACATTTCATTCATATACTGAGTTCCAGTTAAGCGCCTAACCATAAAAAGCCTACTGTATCATATTTGATACACAATATACAATATATATATATATACCTTAAAGTAATAATTATATGCTAAAAACAACTACTGCACCAAGTCTAATACATGCCTTGTGTTATCTGACTCTAGTTTATACTTTTTAGGAAGTAATACAGAATTATAAAAACATCCCTCTTCATGTAATGGTAAACACCTATCGTACTACATCTATCGACTACTTATAAGAAGTAAACATTACTTCTACATTGTTATTAATATTTCAAGATGAAAGGTTTACTTCATAATCCACACATCATTTTAATAAAATTTTATTTAATAAAATAAAAAGTTTTAACTCCACAATAAAAACTACATAGATTTGATCATAAAACTAAGCATTTAAATAACATCTTAAAAAGATATAATTTAGAGATACAGAGTTACTATATAAGCCATGATTGTACTGGATTCTCAAAACATTGTAAAGGAATAAAACTCACCCCCATGTAGCTCCAAACTTTTTGTCTTTTGCAACACACACAAACATGCACACACACACACACACACACACACACACACATACACTCTCTCTCACACTGACACACACAAACATACACACGCACAAAGAGACAGTTTGAAGTATGTTTGAAGAAAAAAACAAACGCACATTTAATTCTTAACGCCTAATTACGTTACAAACTTTTCCTGGCCCTAGATTGTGTACCCCTGCTGAGTAGCGATGATGACACTGATGAGAGTCTGAAGTACCGCCCACTGGGAGCCTCACAGTTTGAGTGACGTGTTGATTGACCACTGATGAGGATGACCTCCAACCGCAGGCCACTAATGACTCTCAAACAAGCTCTAATTACACGCTGACGGTCTTCTGAACAACTCCTGACACAAAACCCATCCGCAGCAGAAGTTTACCACAGAACAGTCATGACTGAAACCACACGAGACCCCGGATCCCAAACGAGTTGAGTTCTGCTGCATATACAAACACTAACGATCATAAATAGTTAGCAACAACATGTAACACAGCAGCTCCGATTCTCTTATGAGTCAAGTTGATTTAAAGTTTTATTTTGCACTTGCCCAGAATAGGCAGGCTTCTAAAGAAACATTTCATTAGCAGATATTATTTAACCAAAATCGAAAATGAAATAACACATTAATAATACAACAAACACTAGCATGTTGAAAAAAACACGTCAATGCATTTCGGCAGATAGCCCGTGTTCATCAAAGCCAGGCTAAATTAATGTTTGAGAATGTTATTAGCTTATATGTTTCTCTGTAATGAAATCGAAAAAGCTTCTACTTGCATCTCCGCCGCAGACGGAAAATAAAATTGAACTGCCACATCATTATCAAGCTCTGATACTCCAACTACAAAGTGCTGAGTGATGTTTATGCTTAATTGGCCAGAGCAATTATCCAAAGTAAATATGGATTTCCATTAAACTACAAACATGGACGAGGCCTCATGGAAGCGCAATTTCCTATTTTCTTTTGCTCAGCCACTTCCAAACCATTTTTCCTCCGCAAATATAGTCCTTTGATTTATTTCAATACAGATAAAAGAATTGAAAAGGAACAAATATTATGTCCAACGCAAAAAAGCAATCATACTATATGCTAGAATGGTCCTCGAGATTAGAAATCTACAATTTTCAGAATCCTATGAGAAAGTGCACTGAAAAAACTGAAGAATTTACTTTGAAACAATTGCCACTCAGAAATTGTTATTAAAATACACAAATAAAAACAAAGAAAAGAGTTGCATTGAATTACACTTTAAATTATATTTGCTTGTAAAATGCACTGCAATAATATGTTTGATATACAGCTCTGAGCATTGAATTTTACATTTTCTGAAGACAATCTGTGTGAAACTTGTATACAGAAAATTTGCAGCCATAATGCCAGGGCTACGGTGTTTAATGTGCATGGCTACATGGTTTCTTACTGGTCCAGATCAAATATTCTGGTCTCTAGTTACAATCTAGTACATCCCTCAATGCAACTCTATGAGATTTTTTTCACTGGTTGAATGGTCTCTGTTACATGCTGCAAAAATCATTTAATAATTAGGGTTGGTGGTTTGTTCAAATCCCACCACTAATAATTAGAGAGACTGCATATGAAATACATGCAGACATACAGTACTTAATAGTATAACATACAAAAAAAACCCTACATATTTAAAATGCACTCATAATACACACACAGCAATGTATTACGCAGCAGAAACTAAACTAGACCAAATCCGGTTTTCAATCAAATTCAGCCATATGGGTCAATATATTTTCATTTCTTAGAAAAACTGACTCTAATATGGGACATCAATCCCAAAAAAAGTAGTATTGCTATTACTGTACCTGTTTTGAGTTTGTCGTCGCTTTCCTGTGTGTCACCAGCAGATGGTGGTAACAGACTGATCTCACACACAAGGATAATGTGTTTAAGAACAACCTCTGGATTGTGCCTCAGTCAGATCTCGGTGACTATAATTCTGGAAAACAAAAGAAAATGGGAGATATTAGCGGAAAAATATACTGGTCTGAATCTTATTTTTGTAAAAGCAAGTTAATCTGCAATTGAAATCATTCCTATCATCCGAGAAAAAAAAAATATTATAACCCGTATTTACAATAAATAAATAAAACTGACAAAAACACAAAATTATTCAAAAATTACAATTATTACTAAGAAAAAGCTATAATTGCTCAATTATACAAAACATTGTAGCATTGAAAAAAATTATGAAATTATAAAATTATGATTTTTTTTGTTTTTTAAATGTCAATTTATAGAAGTAACTAAAAAAAAACCTAAAGAAATCTAATATGAGGCCTCTTCAAATAACTTTTAACATTTAAATGAACAATTTAAATAAACACTGACCGGTCCTAGAAAAGGTAAATGCCCAGCTTACACTATTATTTAGTAAATATAACAATATAATTCACTAGTACACAATATTATAATTCTAATCAGATTATTAAGAACAAATAGAGTTTAATTGTGACATATCAGGTTGATACTGATATAAAGGTGATGGTAATGTCCCCAGGTGAACCCCACTGAGCAGACTCTGCCACATCACTACACAGCCTTCCCATAATCCTCAGGGGCCGAGCCTCCATTTTGTGCTTATAGGACCACACCCAGCAGTATTTCCCAAGCTCCCACATCACTGGCCGGAGAGCGCCGAATTAACAACGGAGCACAGAGAGATGAAAAGCCTCCAGCTGGGGCAGCACTATAAAACCCCTGAATGTGATTTCCAGAGATCGAATGAATTGAACCAGATGCCAAAACATAACTTCAAACAAATTGACTTCCAATTATTTAGACGCACACTTCCAGATGTGCCGCAGATGCAGACTGGGAGAGCAAAGGTATCTCAGGCCTGCGCTGCGCTTTATTCCACAATAAAGATGGGGTACGGTGGAGTGTGTTTTAAATCACTGGGATCAGGGCAGGATGTTGACACGGCCGGTGCGGATGTGGAGACGAAAGACTGTCATTAGGACAAAGTGATCTGACAGAGTTCCAGACAGCCATTAATGGACAAGATCATTTACAGAGAGAGAGAGTGAGTTTTGTAGGTGCTGGAGAACAGTCATCTATCAAAGACATTTCTTTAATGCTAATTTGCCTCCTGCCAAACCTTCATTCTGGAAATGAAATCACAGGGAATCAGAGGAAACTCACTGCTCTGCTTTTCTAATGCATATACATGAGTGCATATTAATTCACAGGTTCACATACATTTACTAGCACATGTGTGACGCAAATGCACTGAGACTCGGACTCGGACTGTTCTGAAAGCACCAGAAATAGTAGTGATTGTCCAATACATGGTTTGTCAGTGGCTGATGCACATACAGATTTCTGGAAAGCAGGGCCACTACAATCCAATATAAATACAAACATTATTATCTACTTTAATTATAATGGGAAAATGGGAATACAACAGAGAGAGATTGCTGGCATTGTATGTATCATAATGATATCGTAATCATTTTTAATAATAATTTTTACTCACACACACTCTCCCTATAAAACATTACAACATTCTTAACTGAAGATGATTAACACAATTAAGTTAAACAAATAGCTTTTAATTTTCAGTTATAATCAATCATACTAATCATTATTTAAATGCTGTATGTGAAAACATTAGAACATTACCAAAAACAGGATTAACAATTAAATTCACATATTTTTCCAACCTTAATCATATTAATTATTTAAAAAGTTGTATGTGCTATAATATTGACAAATAATAACAAAAATTATTATAAAAACAATGGCATAAAACAATGGCATAAAATCAGATAAAAATACACACACACACTATAAACACATATATATTACATACAAACAAATAAATACTGAAAACAAAAGTGGTTTAACACTTGGTATTACTGGTGGTAGTACTAATAATTACTGATAAACGGTTATCAAAATATAACTGTTCATTTACATTCAGTTTAACGGACAGTGAATAGAACCTCATACTGACTGATATCTGTCCCGGCACTGTCAGATATCCTGTGGGCCCTGTGGGAGATCTGTATATTTTCTTTATGCTTAATATCTATAATTGAGCAGTGCAAAGTGCAAAGCGTTCATTCCATTATAAGCACTAGCAGTATGTATTAGGAGGCCGAGCTGGGAATTCTGGGAATTCTGAAATGGTCCACGGGGGCTCTTTGATTCGAGACCCCGTGCCGGACTATGGTAATCCGCCGGCGGCCCGTCAGTCTCTCCTCATAACCTCTGATAATCTGAGTGACCTTGGCGGGGCGACGGACAGCACCTGCGATTGATTTGTA
Organism: Enteromius unitaeniatus; assembly: GCA_032359435.1. Taxonomy (NCBI): domain Eukaryota; kingdom Metazoa; phylum Chordata; class Actinopteri; order Cypriniformes; family Cyprinidae; genus Enteromius; species Enteromius unitaeniatus. Next base: position 3,746,645 of record JAUMHI010000037.1, on the reverse strand, counting down.
ATTCAAAACCAGAGCGACAGGTCTCAGGCCCTCTTCCCTCCTAAACACTGCAGGGAAATCAAGAAAATAACATAAGCGGGAGTGAGATATTAATCCTAGATACACTGCCGCCGTCACTCGCAGGTGTTGGAGTGTGTGTGTGTGTGTGTCCATGCAGCGGTGTCGGGTTTCGGAAGCTCGTTATCATGCTGGGATAATTGGCGCTGTGTGGGTCGGCCCGTTTGACCAGGACTCTGTGCATTATTCATCTCCAGGCTTGCAGCGGGCCGTCGCCACGCCCTTTAGAGAGAGACACATTTATTATTAATGGATAATTGTTTATTAAATGCAGAGGCTTGACCCTATTATGCCTATTACAGCCTGTGCAGTATACACTCGCCGTTTGACCTACTCGAAAGACGTGGTGCGGGGCCTACAGCTGCGGGACAGAAGGGAGGTGTGGGACGACATGCTGATGAAGAGGATGATGGGGAATGAGGAAGAAAGCCGACTAACAGGTGCAGGGTCAAAAGGGAGTCAGGGTTACATATTTATGATCGAGTTAATGCTCCTTTTGAGTTAATGCTCCTTATGTGCTTAAGTTCAGATGGCAGGCAGGCTGGGATATCAGTTCTCAGCCTAAACACTCAATTAGAATTCATTTTCCCTCCAAACAATGTATTTATTCATATTTTAAACGTATTCATATTATTACAAATAAAAATAATTTTATTTCAAAACTTGTTCTACTCCAAAAATAGTGAAAACATTAATACTACAATAATAAAATATGATGATCATTATATTATTGAACTAATATTTTTGAGTATATATACATTTCATATTATTATTATTTCAATTATTGATACTTTAATAATAATACAAATAATAAAATATTAACATTAATTTCTAGAATGACAACATTTGTAATAACTATATATGTAATAATATTATTAGACTATTATTACATAATAATAATATAGTTTAATATAAAATAGTAAAAATTTATTCTTCTAAATATTATGCTGTACATAAATCATTTGAATGAATGCAATAAGTGACTTTTTATTTTCATTATATTTCTTTACTTGTCTTTCTGCATACAGTAGATTCATGGGTAAAGGTTGTCATTCTTTACTTGGACAGTTAAATTATCATCACTATAAAAATTCTAATTTAATTACATGTTTTAATTGTTCTTTGTATGGGTCACTTTAATTCCTTTCAGCTATAATTGTTTCCTCCTAATTAAAAGAAAAGTCACTTAAATTAGTCATTCAAACAGGTCACGCTGTGCGAATGTATCAAGAGACCGGATCTGTTTCGTGTGTGACATTTTTCTGCACTATGCAGGGAGGACAGGCCACTAGAGGTCAGTGTTGCAGCAGAATTCAGTCATCTGAGAGCCACCCTACAACCTACAACATCTCAAAACAACTCCTGCAGCCACACGCAACCTCACTGATTGTTTTAATTTAACACCGATTAAAACAGCACCATAAGCAATCGCTACAAGCTTAAAATAATTCTTATAAACAAGAACATGGGTGTTTGACTCTCAGCAAATTCACTGATGTCCCGGGAGGAATTTGATGGAAGTACTCGAGAGCATGTGAAAAGTCATTTCATTCTTATCAGTATAAATAGAATAAAAAGGCAGTTAAGCAGAGAACACATTTTCCATTTGCCTTTTAGTCAGCAAACACACTTTTACAATTTATATAAATCTGCGACAGTGTACGTTCAGTAAAATATCTGCCAAGGACTTCAATAACACCCAGGAGTGTGACAGAAATTAAACAGCCTTATTAGAATTTACACGTGTTGAAGAAAACATGAGAGACTGTGTGGGTGAAAGCACATATGGATCCAGAGAGAAATCTGAAGTGTTTAATTGTGCTCGAGCGTGGAAGGGAGAGTACTTGCTTTAGTTTTTGTCTTTCCACAGATTTACTCCATCTGACTTGTGATGTGCTATTAGCAGATTCACATATTGCATGATAAAATCAATTCAAGCTCGTATTTGGTAAAGAGGACGAAAATATTGTAGAAGGTGTTACAATCAGAAGGTGGGATATTATTTCTTTCCTTCTGTTGTGCTGGAAGGTGATTATCATGAAGTGTGAGGTGGAGGGATGGAAGGTTTGTGTGGAAAGAATGACACTTCTGAGGAGCGTCTCACATTTGAGCCTGATAAAAGGAACATAGCCATCCAAATAAGTCCTCATTTCAAACACAGTTATGTTTTAAAATAATAATAATATTAATAATAATAAACAATTATAGTAAACAATTTTAATAGATCTAAGTTTTTATTTAAAACTAATCTAAATACAAAAAAAATAAAAGGTAGAATTTTCCAACTCTATAATAATAATAGATCTAAAGGGCAATTAAAACTCTTTTATTATAAATATCCATTATGAAAAAAAAAATAAAAATAATTAAAGGTAGATATTACCCAACTCTATATGCGAATACAATAAAATCAGAATAATTATAATAATAGATCTACAGGCCATTAAAATGTCTTTCTATATAGAAATCCATTATGGAAATAAAATAAATAAATAAATAAAAGTAGATATTACCCAACTCTATATACATATTCAAAATAATATAAAAAAATATTGAAAATCTAAATAAATTAACAATTTTTTCAGCACTCATATAAATAATATTAAAATAATACTAATACTGATAATACTAAAAAATCTAAATGACATTAACAATCTCTCTATATAAATAAATCCATAATGAAAATATAAATATAAAAATGACAAGAAAAATTTAAGTTAGATAACTCTAAATAAATATAAACAAAAAAATCAACACCAACTTTGTATTTTAGACTATTGTTGGTTTAGTAATAATAATAACAACAACAATAATAATAATATGTAAAATGCTATAAGATTGTTTGTACGACACCTAAATGAGATGTAACTGTAATTTTCTATTCCTCTTTTTTGAAATAAACATCAGTGCAGAAATGCTTTAGTAAATCTCTCAAATCCTTTTTATTTATGAATGTCTTCAAAAGGAGCTTGTGATAGCTGTGTGAAGCAGCTCTGTGTATCTGTTACAGTAAGCAGCTTCAGTAAATCAGACGCATCTAATACTATGTGTTGAAGATTAGCCCGGCTCAATCAGAGACAAACGCAACAGCCGTCCAGCAAGCGCGACGCGCAGGATCCCTATGAAATAAAGAACAAATGAGAGATAATTATGGCCGAAGGAACAGAGGTGGGGGTGGGTTACACTCGCATGCAAATGCTGCTTTGTTGCTTGCCGAGCATCCTAATACCCTGAGAGTCAAATACCTTCCTTTTTTTCCACATTATGGAATTTGTCATGTTCAGTTGGAGCTGTCATATTCAAAACTGTGTGCGTTAATGTGTGTAATCTGCTTTGCAACACATCAATTATGATGGATATTCCTCTAGCGGAGGTTTTTCTTTTTTTTTTTTCTTCCTTGCGTTGCTCTCTGTAATCACTCCACGCTTATTAGGAAGCCTGTTTGGTAAATAATGATCTCCACTGAAGGATGCTAAACGCAAGTGAGGGACTGACGGAGTGTGAGCGAGAGGGGAAGTAAACAGTGCAGGAGGGAATGGGTCTTTATATATATATATATATATATATATATTAGCGCCTCTATTTACTTGTACAGAAAAAAGTACATGTGCACATATATCAAAATTTGACAACCCAAACCTGAGCTGAGTTTTTTTTTTTTTTTAACAATAACTATTTTTACCAGGAAACTGTGCTGTATAGTTGTGCATGTACACCTACCCAGAATGCCTTGCTTGACGTCCACCCACCTACAATTGAGCAGCGCTGCTTTTGTGTTGGTGCTATTTTTTTTTCCAGCAACAATTTCAACACTTCTTTACATTTTTGCAAGATTGTCCAGTTATTTAAAAAGTACAAATTATATAAGTGAAATGTATACTCTAGCAGAAAAAAAAGTCTAAGAATAGAATAAAACTAAAAGACTAAAAATAAAATAATTCCAAAACTGTAGCTTTTATATATATTAGTGTGTCTGTGTGTGTGTGTGTGTGAGTTTGTGGGTATACTGTGTATGTGTGTATGTACAGATTTTCAGATTTTTACAACTTAATTAATTGTTAAAACTTAAATAACCCCCCAAAAAACAAAACAATAATAGACAGTAATAATCTTAATGATACTGAAATAAATAAATCTAACCTATCTGTCTATCTTATCTGTGTGCCTTTTCCCTTTTAAATAACATTTCATAATATCATTCTTTATACATTAAAAAATATATAATAAAAAAAGCTTTTTAAACAGTTCTCATGAAAAACTATACCATACACACACACCACATATATATTAATGTCTCCTACCTGCATACTACTTCAAAACTGACAGACTGTTCACTGGAGAGAAAGAAGAGAGAGAGAAAAAAAAGATGTGTGAGTGAGAGTGAATGAGAAAGAGAGACATCAGTCCTCAGTACAGAGGTGATAAAAGTGAGCTCTTAAAACCAGCGCCGGCCCTTTGACCACACAACAAAGACGTGTTTGTTCACAGATACACCTGACACTGCGATTCCTCACAAACAAACACACTTTAGCGAGGCTTCACCTTTCACTCTGACCCTTCCCCGCCTGTTTCCCTGCAAAGTTCCGTGAAGGGATGAAGAGAAGCTCCAGTTGCCGCTGGGAGCACAGACGTGATGTGAAATCTGGCCACCGCGAGCTTCCTGTGCAGCTGAAGAGGCCTGAAAAAAAAAATGGGCAGACGTCAAAAACATTTAAAAATGCATGCATTTTGTAAGAAAAAATATTTCCTTATTCATATCGAGAATTAATTAAATGCTATTATGTTTCTGCTTCTTCAAACTCATCTCTATAAAGCAATAATTTAAATTAAATGAGCATTAAAACTAGATATAGTGTTCAGTTTTTGTATTTATTGTATCATGGTTTAAGAACTTGTTTTTTTTTTTTATTGTTTTTTTAAATCAACATCAATATTTCAGTTATAAATTATATGAACGTATAAGAATGATGTGACTGGTCACCACTTATTTTAGTTTTCCCTAATCTTGCAATAATTCAATAATTGGTTCATTTTAAATGGTCCTGCTGTGTGATGAATAAATTTTTAAAAAGTACAAATATTCCATGTAGTTTCTTAATTAATATGAGGTCATGAAGTTGCATGAATTATAAGTATAAAATAATGAGTTTAACGCTGTTCAAAATGGTTTTGGAAGATGAATATCCTGCTACACTCAAAAAAAAGGTACAAAAATGTCAAGTTTGTACCCAAGGCACAAAAGCTAAAGGTATATCTTTGTCATTTATTTACTTCAAAATGGAACATATTAATACCTTAAAGGTACTTATTAGTACCTAAAGTGTACATATACATGACAATTCAACATCAATAATCTACCCAAATATCACAGTATTACTATCACTCTACTATGGTACCACCATGTCTTTTTAAAGAAAAGCACATATGACAGAACAGAAAAGTAGATCTTCAGGCTGTTCTTGTATAAATGAGGCTCTCCTTCACTTGGCGCTGTAACCTGGATCAGTCCTGGCAGTGTAAAGCAACTGTATGATGGATATCTGAACTCCAGACCAGAGTTCTGAATTGATCACTGTCAGATAGGATAGTTATTAAAAAACAGCCTTACAGGAATGACTGTGATGTATAAAGAAATCCAAGCAGATTGGCATGTCTTCATTTCTTTCAGATCTGTAACTTGAGGAGAAGCATTTAAAATTGATTTAATGTGCAGCACATACTGTGGCTCCAAAAACACATCGAAAACATAAGGCACACCGAAAAAGTTCAGAAAATCATTGCATTACAAAGTATGAAACCCAGTGTCATTTATTTAACCCTCAATGTTGCGTTCTGGTCATTTTGATCTGTGGAGGATTCTTTTTTTTCCCCTAAAATAATATTTACCATTATGCCATTATGATTATAATCTACTACTGATTTTATGCACACAAGAAATCACAACTTTCTTATAAAAGTCTTATTATGCTAGATTGTCACCAAACATTGAAATCTTTAATTTGTTTTCTTTCAATTAGCACATGTCCCATGTATTTGTGTTACATTTTCCCCCCTACATTTTTGCTATGTCATGCCATAAAATAAATACTATATAATAAATATACACACAGATATATTATGTAAATAAAAACTGATATTTTGGATGCGATTAATTGTGATTCATCATTTGAGAGCACAAAAAAAGTAATGAAATGTAAACAAAAATACAGTTTAAGTCAAAAATGTATAATTTATAAAATTTTTAAGTGTCAAAATACTTTTCAGGGACCTTTTCTCTGATTGAAACATCACTGATATGTATGTAAGATGTATGTATGTATAACCAACTTCTATGTTTTCCGTCCAATATAATTGTATTGTTTTGAAGAGTCATATTTTCCCATGGTTTTCACAGCCACAAAAACATGGTACGAAGAGTCCTGGATAACAGCCCTTTCACCTGCTGTTCAACTGAGCTTGGGTATGGACTAACCTGTGGCGGGAAACAGGGGCTGCAGTGCCTCTCCAGTCCAGTGGGGTGAGCTCAAGGTGGGCCGTTCCACACAGCTGTGAAGGGGACGTGACACACCTGTGGATCAGCGATTGGGAAACGTAAACTAGTCCACATCTCAAAACCAATCATTTTTCACTGAGCTTACCAGGATCAAGCATACGGAGCACACAGAAAACAGCTAATTCAAGCAGACAGCTGATGATCTGCACATAAACACTTCGTAACGGCACAAGAAACTGGCAGTGGGCCGCAGACAGCGCGTCATAATTGAGATACCTAAACAGATCCAGAAAATGTAAACCCAACATTTTTTGGATCTAACACCCAACATTGTTTTGAAACTGGACCTCTCAGACCAAACGGTTTAATCAGAAAAGTGTTTCACTTCAAATCAAGCGGATGTTCCTTCTCTTACAACAATCTGCTAAACTAAATATAGCGTGTGGCCTGTGGTTTCCAAGCCTCATAATTCAGTCTGGATCGCTCTTGCAGACAAACACAGACATGTTATTTTCACACGTTCCTTATCACCCATCCGCGCTGCAGGATTTAGCCCTAAACTAACAGCCACAGGTCAGGTGGCTTCGCTCAGTAAACTGCTCGTATGTTAAGAAAGATGTTAGGCTCCTGTCAGAGCGGCTCCCATCTTGTTTTACCAGGTGGAGCCTCCACAGTCGCTCGTGTTTTGATATAAACCAACTGCAGAGGACCGATACCAGTTTAGTCTGAGGAAATCAGCCAGAGCAAACAAATACATCTCGGGCCCTGCTAACACTGCCGCATCTGACAACCATTAACCATGTATCGATGGATGAGGGAGGGAGCGAAGCTTCAAATTGGCCAGATGTAGTTTCGCAGCGAGTAAATAAACAGAGATCCAGGCATCATCCTTCATTAGTGATGGAGGGGCCCTGGAATGTGAACGGAAAGATGCACACCTGCAGTAAGGGGCCATTTTCCAATCACTCAACTACACTGCACTTTCGGTTTAATTTTCACTTAAACCGAATGCATTCTGTAACTCTGTAACTGACTCATGTAAATTATCTCTCTGTATCATACACACTAAAATTACGTTCTTGTTTTTTTGCTATTTTAATATGTTTTCAATTAACATTTATTAACAAAGCATCATTCCTCCAGTCTTCAATGTCACACTTGCCTTCAGAAATCCTTCTAAAATGCTCATTTGGAGCAGTTCCTCTGCTGTTTTTTTTACTTTGGAATTTTTGATGAATAAAAAGTTTAAAAGAACAGCATTTTTTTAAAGGGATATCTTTTGTAGCAATATTGTTACTGACACTTTAGATCAATTTAATGTATTCTTGCAGAAAATAATTTTTTTTGTTGTGTATAAATAAATTTAATTTAGTTCAATGTAATTAAATACATTTTTTAACAAAAATTTTTTTAATTGCACATTATTTAGAATTTTAACTTTGTTAATATTAATGTTCTGAGGCTATGCTAATTTGGTATAAACACTTTTGCCAATAAAGTTCAAACTGATGCCAAGGCATTGCTATGTATAAAGTAGTAAACATTTAAAGTGGATCAAAAAATAATTCAAACTTGTCCTAAGACAAGGATGCATTTGTTTTTAAGTTTTTACGACAACTTTGATCCACTCCAATTGTTGACTACTGTATGTGTAGTGCTCTGAATGGTTACTAGGGCATTGCTAGGTAAGATGGTCTAAATGGCTTATTATATTTTCCAAGTGGGAAAAAATACCTCTATATCAGTCTATATAATCCTTTAATGTGAGTCAGGATTTTTTTTTAACCTTTTTTAATATTTATTTGGCAAACAGAATATTATGTGTTTGTACACCTAATAAAAGCAACTCTTCTCTACTGAGTCTTAACAGAAGACTGTGGCCCAAAAATAATGCATTAAAGTCTGATCAACACTAACAGAAATCATTGTAATGTGTATGTGTTGAGAGGACTGTTCGACGTTCACTGTCAGAATAAAACAACACAATTTTGAGCCAACAACACATCCACTTTTTAAATAAAAGAGACCAGATGAGTGCATCAGGACGCGTTTAACAAAAACATGCCCTGGATTTTATTTCCTCTCAGTTCTGCGCAGTTCTTTGCTGATGAGAAATTTGCTGTGTTAAGCGTTTCCAGAGTGCCAGGGCAACTGAAGTATGTTTAAAACACAAGGAGGTCTCCTGGGAACGCTAAATTGTTACAAAGCAAGGAAAGGCTTTTGCATCGATGTCTGAAAAGTGAGAAGGCGCTCATATTGATAACAAGGCCCAAAGCCAGGGAGAGCAGAAAAGAGTGAGACAGACATGCAGGCGAGAAAAGGTGGCTCTGCGCTTGTTTCAGTTGGCACACCTGCTTTGAGAAACTTGGCTCAAACGGAGAGGTCTAAAAGTTAATTACACCCTCGGTAGGGCCAAGAGAAATGTTGCTAACTGACGTAACCTGATAATAATTTCAATTTTGCTGACAGTTATAAACTCATCAAGTTGCAGCCTAGGGCTCGCACAACACACACAAAGAACGTCTGTGTCTTCAAATGCAGTCCCACGACTAATTCACTGCCCCTCACTGCTGTCTAAATTATAAGACGAAATATTTCTAGGTTAATAAAGAGCGTTCGCATTGCACATAGCTTTAGTGTTTGTGTTGCAAAAAATGCTGAAAACTGTATTAAACTTAACACGCAATTGCACTTAGCACCAATTTTGTTTCCATGGCACACAGAAACATGAAGCACAAACACACACGAGGGAAAGCGTGAACGTTTGGATGCCAGTTACACTAACATGAATATAATTGGTCTAACTTTTCTCACCGTAACTTGTCAACTGCTGGCAGCAGTTATGTAGCGTGTGATCTTATATGTTTATTTTAATTTGCATGCATATACAAAACTGTCAAAAAGAAGCACTCCATGTCTAGGGATGATGAAAAAAGGGGTTTATTTTGTAGTAGTAGTCTCATGAAATCATGCAATGTGTTAAAAAATGAACAATTATAAAAAATTAATTAATAAATAAGGCACAAAGTACTATATTAATAAGAAGAAAAATTCCGTATTGATTTTTTTTTAACAGGTGATTTATCTGTATTTTGCATTTCATGGTGTTTTATGGTAAACTGAAAGGTCCATAAAATGAATGGATAATGTCCTGCCAGAAAATTATCCATTTATTTATTTTTACAATGTAGTTCATCCCAAAATCAACAAAAAGAAATGAGATAATATTTGGCAAAAATATATATTTTTCAAATTATTTGTGGCATTATTTTAATGATAACTAAGCACATAAAAAACAAAAACCTAAATGCAAAATAGATACAAAAGACTTTCATTTTGGAAAATAAAATTTAATAAATAATACAAAATTTAAACATATATAACAGTCATAACAAAATGCAACAAAAACATTAAAAATACTACAGTAACAAAAAATTTAATTCAATACGATCTGGATTTGTTTCCATTTTAATGAGGTCTATCCAATGAGACATGACCAACACACTTCACCACCTTTGTCAAGGAAAACAAGGGAAGCAGTAGAACAGCCTTTTCCTTTCTCTCTCCCTCTGTCTCAGTTTTTTTTTTTTTTTGCGTGGGTGTCCGACTCAGGAGAGTTCATGGGCCTCTCCGCAGAACAAAGGCCTTCAATCACACAACACCACACCACCCACAGCATCCTGCTTTCCACTGCCACTAATTAATATTAATCACCATCAGAAAAAAACGACTTTCTTTAGTGCTGAATTTGTAAACATATATTCATGTAAACAAATGAAAAAACAATAAATAAAAACATACATTTAAAATTTACCAAAACAACTGCAGAAGGTTATGACTGACCAATCAGAATCAAGAATTCCAGAGCACCATGTGACAATTACACACATAATCACACCCAGCTCCAGGCCTGCTACAGATATTACAGTCTAATTTAATAAGGGACTCTGAGAGTCCTCCACAACTGAGTGTTACACATGGGATTTTATCTTAACCACAACTTCTCAGATTTCATTGCATCATATCTGAGCTGCAGGAATGGAACACAGCAGCATGGAACAACAACCGAACAACTGTCACAGCCAATCAGAAACAAGATACTGTCACAGCCAACCGAGCGCACTACCAAACCCATCTGAGCAAACTCACCACAACCTGCTAAAGACAAAGCCCTAAATAAAGGGGTTGTAGCTTAAGAGTCAAACGCAGAAAACTTTGCGACCATCATGTCAGTCAAAGCCTCCCTCATTACACCAAACCCATCATGCTCCAGTGCTGAACCTAACACTGAACATGTACACACATGCCATTAGTCACAGACAGACAGTGTGTGTGTGTGTGGATTTCTTTTGGACCGAGAGGACAGCTGAAGGTCGCTCAGACGTTGAGGCAATCACACTAATGAAAACAAACGAGGCAGAGTCTGCTCGCTTTCTCCGTAATCAAACACACCAGCCGAAGAGAGAAAGAGAGCGAGAGATAAAGAGAGATCTAAAGGGTCAGTACCTCAGCATTGTTCTTTAATTTACTGTTTCCAGTTTAGGTCCACTCGAGGGGAGATTTAAAGGCATGTGAAAACAAAAGGGGGCGAGAGAATAACTCCAGCACAAATACAGGGACGAGACTTTACAAGCACGCTTGAATTACGACCTCGTCTTTAAATAAGAGAGAATGATGCACAAACGCACATGAACAAGTGCAGCTTTGGGTTGGTAAAGACGTTTGGGTTATAAAGACCGAGGATGGTTTGGCATAGTGCTGGAAAACACCATCAGATATTAATTAATGTGAGTTATGAGCTTAGCTTTCGCTCTAATACACACACACTTTAACTTTAGCAAATATAAACACTTGAAATTCAAAGACTTATAAAATATTGATATGTTGTATCCAAGTTTTGTCTCTTTACAATAATATAGTCTTTAGAGTCTTGTGTTTACATAATATTCATAGTACATTTTATTTTAAGTGTTATTTGCTGTTTCTTCACAATTTTTTGAAATTTACTACATTTCTGAGCCTACACCTAATTTGTATACTGTATATATATATATATATATATATACTAGCAGTCAAAATATTTTTTTTTACATTTTTTTAAAAGAAGTCTCTTTTTCTCACCAAGCCTGCATTTATTTGATCTAAAACACAATAAAAGCAGTAATATTGTGAAATATGTTTACTGTTTAAAATAACTGTTTTACTATTTGAAAAATTTCAGTGTCACATGATCCTTCAGAAATTATTCTGATTTGCTGCTCAAACCCATTTATGACAATGATGACAAGTGTAATTTTTCAGCTTTCTTTGATAAATAGAATGTTCAGAATAACAGGATTTAGTTTGTGACATTATTCATGTCTTTATCTTCACTTTTGATCAATTTAATACATCATTGCTGAATAAAAGTAGGCTATTAATTACTATTTAATTTCTCTCCTGGTGTAATGTATAATGCCATTTTTTCATTTCATTTAAGATTTTATTTAAGATCTTTGAATCTTTCTATTAATCAAATAATTGTTAAGTGTACTCAACTGTTCTATATTGTTGATAATAATATTAACACAAAATATTTTTTTTGATCACAAATCAGCATATTAGAATGACTCCTGAAGGATCACATGACACTGAAAGACTGAAGTAATGATGCTTAAAAATCAGCTTTGCATCACAGGAATAAATTGCACTTTAAAATATATTAAACACAAAACATATATTTAAAACTGTACAAATACTGTATTTTTTAACCAAACAAATGCAGCCTAAAGAATGCATCAATATTTTTTTTTTCCTAACCCAAATATTATTTGTGAGTTGTTAATGCAAGAATGCTAAGAAAATAAATCTAAATAAAAAACACAAATGTCCCTGCTAAAAGACCCCAACGTGACCGGTGAAGACCAGCTTGGATTAGTTTGACCAGTGAAAAACAGTTTAGTGGCTTCAGGCTGGTCTAAGCAGTTATTTTCAGAAGGTGTAAAGGCAGACAAGAACTGGAGCAGACAAGAACTGTCTCTTCATTAGCATGGTGGCTAATTAATGAGCAGTTGTAAATCAGTCTAAAACATGAAGGCAGCAGCTGGGGCTGCAATATCCCCTGACTGAGAGAGAGAGAACTGACTCATGAGTGTGAGATCATTGAGACATTAGCACTGATCAATAAGCAGAAGCCTACTATTGCATATAAACCATCCCAATGGAGGCAGTGCCTCAGGCAGGGTAGAGAGGCAGGAAACACTGGCTTTTACACGGAGCCCACTCGCTCTCACACTCATTCAATCACACACACCAACAATTCCTCCTGACTGAGCAGCAGGTGTGCGATAGGTTCTGATGCATCTCAAGACATCTCAATAAAGGCATTATTGTGTTGTCAGACTATATGAAACTGTCATCCTGCATTATTGATGGAAGGTAAGTTAGTTTAAACGCCCGTGGAGTAAACCAAGATGAACATAAAGGCCCTCTTAACAACAGCAGCTGCTGGGAAAATGTGAGATAGAAAGTGCTTTAAATGCATCTGGTAAGCAAACAAGATCTGAGAGAAGAGGATGTTGCTTTTTATGACTTTGTAAACCCTATAAAATAGCTTAACAGGCATGCTGTTTTTCCTGTGTTGAAAAATAAAAAAATAAATGGAAATGAATTAAATGAATAAATGTAAATGTAAATGTAAATGTAATTAAAGAAACGAATGAATTAAACACAGACAGGGTTATTTTAGTTAACTAAAACAAACTAAATAACTAAAGAAAAAAAAGAAAGCGTTATTTTAGTTCACAAAAATGTTTTATTTGTTAATTAATTAACAAATAAATAAATAAAGAGAATTAAATACACAGTTATTTTTATTTAACTAAATCTAACAATATTTACAACATTTTACTTTTTATTTTAATTGCAATGTTTAGTTAATAGTAAGACAAAAAACATTTGCACATCTTATTTTGAAAAAAGTCTTCTGATTTATGACTGACTGGAAAAAAAGATAATTAAATTCAAAGTAAACCTCTCATCTCAGGCTTTAATACAATGTTCAATTATTTACTAACGGAGACAACAATGTTCACAGTTCATGGTGTTTATTTTTCACAAAAAGTGTCTTTTTGTGACTTTTTTCCCTCATAGTTGGTTCCTCATGCTTTTCACGTAATTCTGCCTTTAAAAACAATCCCCTCAAAGTGAACTATTCATGGACTGACAAGTCCAGTTTTCAAGAAAGATGCTACGTTCTAAAAAAGAAAAAAAACATGCTTACAGAATGGGGGCTGTGCTATTTTGTCCCCTCGGCCCGCTCGCAGGCCCTGTGAGTCAGCAAAAAAGCAGCTTTGTTGGGAAGAAACGCTCCACTCTAAGCTGAGAGATAGAGAGAGATATTTCATCTTGACTGTGTCAGACAGTAACAAGCAGCTGCACCAGGATGCAGTAAACAACTGGCAGGGCTCCAGCGCAGTGCAGCAGGGGGTCTGACACTTATCTCCCTCCATCACTGCCTCGAACGGCCCCTCTAATGGACCCTTCAAACGTCCGCCACGGCATCCATATTTTATTTGTATGTGTGTGTGCATGTCTCCGTGCTGTAGCCTGTGGTTTTGCCAGTTGTTGACACAACTGCTTTAGTAGTGTGATATCTCGAGTGCAGTCAGAAGAAGAAGGCTGGCTGCTAAACAACAAGCGGCCCACAGATGCTGTAGAGCTAGTGCTGGGAGCTGGAAGCTATACAGCTATAAACACCGCAGAACCACACATAACCTCACCTAACAAGAGGACATTTATTAGAGATGTACAGAACGCTACATTAACTTACTACAAAGACCAATATGTAATCAACATCAAATCACAATCGTAAATATGATTGTGTATACATGATTTATGGCTGCATGTTATTTGAAATAATACATAGAATTTTTTGTGTCTGTATGTTTTAATTAAAATTAAAATTTTATATTTTGTTCATCTTTTCACTTAATATCCCTGCTGTTGGGGGGGGGGGGGGGGGGGGGGGGGGGGGGGGGGGGGGGGGGGGGGGGGGG